>SNQJ01S0125681.1:26444-37608 GCA_010110895.2 Picea sitchensis | reverse complement strand
CATGGTGTAGATCCTTTTTGAAAAGTAAAAAACATTTTTTCTTTCAAAAGCATTTTCGTCTTTGAAAATATTGAAAATCAATTGTTGAAATTATTGAAAAAGAACCAATAGATAATTGTCATTATTGCGTGATTTGTTGAGATTGCATTTCAAAGAAAATTGTGTATCGTAGTTCAAGATTGTTCCGAACACTTCTCTTTCCCTCCCGTACATAGGATTCATCGAACGAAAATTGATATACTTCATTCCTATCTATGCATTGTTGTGTCAGAGTCTCACACAACATTAGTTTCATCTCCATTTCCTTTGAGTAACAACGACCATTAATAACAATGCGCAAATTTTAAAATTAATTGGTAACTCTTTTCTAGGGCTCTATTACACCAACATTTAGCTAGGCTAGCGCTTTGGAATAGGTAGAGAGATACAGTCTCCAAAGCACAAAACAAACAATAGCATCTTGTGTTAAGGAGTGTCAAATTCCATTTACAACATTTTGTCCTGGGAAGCCCTTCTCACACGAGGGTCAAACCCGAGGTCGCATTGATATTGACAGAGTTACTCACCCTGCTTTTTTGATATCGGTGTAGAGATTGCACGTATTACGGGGGTCACTTGGAGGTATACCCACAATGATGAGTGGAAGCCTCTTGAGTTGATTTTGGGCTAGATACCCTGCCCTTGCGTGTGGATCAGACTGTCGACTGTTCCCCCAGGCTTTATCATTGTCGGTGGTAACCTTAGTGGCCTATCTTCTTAGGGTCTTACACAAGGTGACTGTGAAGGGGCAAGTCTTCACGGTACCTGGAATCGACGTTGGCCAAACTCACTTGGGATCCTTGGAGGGTATACCCATGATTATGTGTGGGAGCTTGCACCAGGGTGTAAGTCTGTTAAGCAGGTCGTCCGCGTAACTTTTCCACCCTAGCCCAGCCCCTTCTTGTCTCATTGTTGCGACGTTGGATTTCATCACCAACTAGTGACTTCAGAATTAGAAGGTCTTGTTTTCCTAGTATTGTTTTCTAGATTTTGTTTACTAGTGCATGCTGTTTGTTTACCCAATTCAACCATAGGATTTTCTTCGTAAGTTTGTAACTCGTTCACAATAGATCCTCCATGTCATTCACGTAGAATGCAAGGTTTATCTCCAGAGCATCTGGAAGGTTCTCAACCCCTACCTACAAGCTCACCTGAGGGCTCTCCTCAACAGAGTGAAGTGGAAGATGTTACCACTCCAAAAATGGAACAAACCGACTCTCTAGAACATTTCCGAATTACCAATACTCGAGAGGACTTTTGACTTCACCCTGATTCTGAGAGATAGATTATGTCAGTGAATTCTTCCGGAGACTTAGTTGTTGTGTCTTCTGGATCACCGATTGGACCCTTTCCATGAATAGAGGGCCAAGATCCTTTTTGGTCTACGGGCATTTTTAGACGGGACCTTTTTGGTGTAGGATCAGGCGTTGAAATCACCATCTCACCTGTGCTCCCCAAAACCTCTAACCCAGACACAATACCGTTTACTACTGCCTATTATTTTCCTAATACAGACACCCCGCGATCTGACCACATCTTGACCATCCCTATAGAAATGGTCCATTACACAGATACTATGAGTATTCACACAGAGATTACCGTAGTTAGTCAAGCCCCCATCGACACACCTCTCTCGCCCAGTGTCACCTCGACACTACCACCCAAGTATCATGCATTGAATGCTTCTATTACCATTGCTACGCAAACCCCATCCGACACTCCTGGTAGTCCCTCTTCTTCTGGGCACTCTCTTCCCGATTTCATTCTGACACTTCCTCAACCCCCTTTTGGAGGACCTTTCTCGTTCTCTACTGGCAGCATTAATCCTAGTGGCATTATTCCATCATTCACACAAAATTACCAGATTCCTGTTGGTGGACAATTTCACCAAGGAGGTTTGACTCAAGCCCCCCTTGGCAGGAAAATTCCTATTGGAATGCAAATCCCAATTGGAACACAACCCCCAATTGGAGCACAACCCCCAATTGGAACACAACCCCCGATTGGAGGACAGCCCCCACCAACCCCACCTTATGGAAAAAACATACTTCCATCCTTGGCCCAGTATTGAAATCATCTGATACAACATACTCCTCAATCGACTGGGGGGCAACAGCTTCCAACCACATCCGTTATACCCCCTAGTATAGGCCAACCATATCCAGGTACGTCCAATCCTATTTGGGGCTCGAATGCTCAAACTCACATCCCTTTTCAAGGATATAATCCCATGAGCTACTTTCCTCTACAACCACCACTGAATCTGCCTGGGTCTTCACATTATATGCAGATTGATTATGGTCCTACTGGTTTGCCAATGAGGCTTCCTCCCCAAAGCCACCAGTACCCGCATGTGAATCGACAGTTACCCTTCTTGGCCACTTTGGATCTCCCAGACTTGTCAAGGATTTTAAACGATCCAATTTGTCACTCTGCCCAATGGACCACTATACCAACCAAGCTACCATCAGACATCCCTAAATTCGATGGCAAAGTGGGAGAGGACCTGAACAATCACATCATGACTTTTCACCTATGGTGCTCATCCAACTCATTGATGGATGACTCTATTCATTTACGTCTTTTTCAAAGGACCCTCGTGGGTTCTGCTGTGAATGTATGACTCTATTCGTTTACGTCTTCGCCAAATTCAACACTCTATCTATGGACTTCCTCACCCACTACCAGTTACCAATCCGTTATGAAACGGGGACCGAGATTTTTAGTTCTTTCAAACAAAACAAAGTCACTCATATATCCAATCACATTCATGAGTGGCGACGGAGACAACGTCTCATCAAACTCGAACTTCCCGATCAATTGCTGGTAGAGTGGTTCAAAAAATCATTTCTGAACGACATCGGTCATGACATCGCCATGGGTGGAGTGGTCACAAAAGAGTAGGCCATAAGTCGTGTTGAATACCTTGAGCTCGTTTACTCACAAATGGGTACCCTTTACGACTTACTACCTGATGCACCTCGTCCTTCCACTTCCGCCACTGCAACTACTCCAGCTACTTCTCATGCAGCTGACGGTGTGATTGGCACTTTCCATGCCCAACCACATTCCGCCTCAAGCACCACCCCCAAACCTGCTTCTTCTAATGTTCAGAATGCTCCGTCTCCTGACCCCCCCACCGGCAAGACTTCTGAGGTAAATGCGGTTCAATCTACCCCAGCCGGTAAAAACAAATCCAAAAAGGGAAGGGGTAAGAATAAGGACGACAAAAATACTTCTCAAGAAGAGTGAACCAAAACTCCACCTATTGACGATAGGGATAAGCAAAAACCTCGATACCCTTGTCTTATCTGTGGTGATGATCACTACACGAAGGATTGTCCACGATGCGTCGAGGTCACTAAGTTCCTTCAAGGAGCCACGAAACCACCTTCTCTGGCCGTTTTGTCCCAACCCTTCCCGTTTCAACAACAGGCCCAATTGGTCATTCATGACCAACCCTCCCCTTCTACTACATCCTATGTATTGATGTGTATTGGCGATTCAAAGAAGAACGACATTGCACTCACCACTCGAGCCAAATATTATTCCCCCTCTAAAGAGAAGGTTGATGACCCACCTCCTTCATTGGTACAACCCTCTCCCACGACTCCACCTACCAATGGTCCTCTTCATCTTGAAGGACCGAGCCTCGACACAGTTCTTTGACCCCCCCCAAAGGGCGTCATTTGAAAATTGGCTTTCAATCCTCATGCTCATGCTGCCCAAAACTACAACATTGTTGAAGATCTGGCCCAAGCACCTTCTGCGATGTCAGCCCTCAAAATCCTTCAAAGTTGTCCCACACAACAGAAGGCACTGTTGAAATCTATCAGTGGAATCGACCCGATAGACACAAATTTAATAATTTTTGACTTGGAAGATCACATTCCAAGGTTACCTCCTCAACTCGCATTCCAAATCCAAGTGACTGTCTCTGACAAAAACATTTGTCGAACCGTTATCGACGAGGGTGACTCGATGTGTGTCATGTCTCTTACTTGCTGGAAAGCCATTGGCTCTCCCTCTTTGACTGAATCCCAGAACACTCTCAAAGCCTTCAATGGCTCCAGTTTTAAGCCCTATGGTGTCCTTCCTTCATTGCCAATCATGCTAGAAGGCAAAATGGTCCAAGTCGAACTGGAATTCTTTGACACCCCTCTTAATTACAATCTTCTGCTTGGCTGCATCTGGATCGATTCCATGCACACAGTTGTGTCGACTCTTTTTCGTGTTGTACATTTCCTGCATCAAGGGAAGGTAGTCACCGTCGACCAATTAGCCTTCTTTAACTCAGATACCCATACTGGCAACGTACCGTTCATCGCTAAAACCCCACTGAGTTATGAGAACGTCGGTGTAGGGCTTCTCAAAGACTCTTTGTTAATGGGTACTTTCCCCATTCCACCGCCTGATGTTCCACGCTCGTCCGTTGCTTCAATCAACATGATCTCCACATCGATTCACAAGACTCCTGCGTCTCACGACCCATGGATGGTACCTGACCCTGGAGATCATCTTCGTTACGATGATGAAATGCTGTTAAGTCCGGTCGAATCCGCCTATCAGGCCATTCAATCGACAACCCCTTCTACCCCCTCTCTTGGTGAGTTATCTCCAGATCCTTTCCATGTCATTTTTCCCACAGACGAGATGATCATGTCTGTCATGGAAGACACCCCTTGGGATGATGGACATCATTGTTCCATCCTCTTCCTGGAGCAACATACCATCGAGAACTACCAACGGATCTCGACCTCGTCGACCGTTGTCATCATCTCAACTGTTTCCGAGTCCACACATGATGTGTTTTCCGAAGGGAACTTAAGTAATATCTCACCCACTATTCCCCTCGACATATCCATCAAACCCTGAATTGTCGAAAATGTGCAATCGAAGCTTCATGTTCCCCTGATGAAATCATCACCTACACGTCCCTTTTCAAAGAATTTCGTGACGTCTTCGCCTGGAGCTACAAAGAAATGCCGGGTATTGACCTTGACAATGTGATACATGAGATCAAGACATACCCCGATGCTAAACCCGTTCGGCAACACCTTCGTCTAGTTCACCCACGTAAAGCGACTGCTATCAAGCTGGAAGTCGAGAAAATTCTCAAAGCTGACTTTATTTACCCGGTGGCCCTCATTGACTGGGTTTCCAATCTTGTCCCGATCGACAAGAAACAAGGCACAGTCTGTGTATGCGTTGATTATAGGAATATCAACAAAGCTTGTCCCAAAGACAACTTTCCTACCCCCTTCGTCGATTAGATTGTCAACGATTGCACTGGAAATGAAATCTTCTCTCTAATGGATGGTTTCTCCGGATATAATCAAATCAACATTGTTCCCGAGGATCAACATAAGACTACTTTTATTTGTCCTTGGAGCACTTTTGCCTATTAGAACCTCCCTTTCGGTCTCAAGAACACTGGCGCAACTTTTCAACGCGCTATGTCTTATGCCTTCCATGATATCAAGCACATCGTGCAACCATATCTGGATGACTTACCCGCTCATTCCATGCGCCAAGTCGATCACCCAATCCACCTCCCATCCATTTTCATCTGATGTCGATTTTACCATATACGCTTGAATCCTCACAAGTGGGTTTTCTGCGTAGAATCCGACTGACTTCTAGGCTTTATTGTTTCTCTTCAAAGGATCAGGGTAGATCCTTTAAAGGTTGAGGTGATCCTTAATCTCCCTCCTCCTTCTACACTTCACCAGTTACAAATTTTGCACGGGAAAGCAAACTTTCTTTGTCATTTCATCCCGAACTACGTCGAGATAACTCGTGGATTTACGTGGCTCCTAAAAAAGGGGTCTGAGTTTCATATGGGATACCATTGCAAACAAAGCCTTCGAAGCTTTGAAGCTGTCCCTGACACGTGCTCCACTTCTCTTCCCCCCTAATTATAGTCGCGATTATTTCCTCTACCTTGTAACCTCGGATTACACCATTGGTATGGTTCTCGTCCAAGAGGATGATTCTAACGATGAACATGTTATCTATTACTTAAGACGAAGTCTAACGCCTACCAAAACCAAGTATTTACATGTCGAAAAATAGGCCTTGGCAGCCGTCCAAGCCATTCAACGCTTCCGACACTATATCCTCTCTCGCAAAACTACAATGATTTCTAACTACAACCCTATGCAACACATTCTCACATGTCAATTGCTAGGGGGAAAATACTCCAAATGGATCATGATACTCCAGGAGTTTGACTTGAAATTCGAACGAGCCAAGTCCAAGAAGTCCTTAGTGTTTGCTGAGTTGATATGTGACTTTCCCTATTCTGAAACGGAAAATGTAGCAGCCGATTCATTACCTGATGAATCCCTTTTCCTCATTAGTTCTGATGATCTTTGGTATGGAAATATCATCATATATCTCCAAACCCAGACTTTCCATCCAAATTTTTCTAGTAATGATCGACGTCAAATACGCTACCAAGCCCGTCAATATATTATCCTTGGGGATACTCTTTATCGTCGTGGGATTGACTTAGTTTTTCGACACTACCTCACATTCGACGAAGCTGAGAAAGCCTTAAATGACTACCATTCTGGAGCCTGTGGTGGTCATATGTCCGGGTATGTTACTGCCCAAAAGATCTTACAAGAAGGGTATTTTTGGCCTTCTTTATTTAACGACTGCATAATCGCCATCCAAAAATGCCATGCTTGCCAGACCTATAATCATAAGATACAGTCACATCCTGCTCCTCTTCATCATGTGGTCTCTGTTGGTCCCTTTGTGAAATGGGGCATCAATTTTATGACATGTCACCCCCACTCGGTCGGGGGGCATGGATACATTATTGTAGCTGTAGATTACTTTACGAAATGGGTCGAGGCGATGCCGACATTTGATAACACTGGAAATACGACAACATTATTCATTTTTAATCACATCATAGCTTGTTTTGGTGTTCCTCTGGCTATTGTCACTAATCACGGTAGCCACTTTAGAAACTTCATGATGTCCGAACTCACTGAAAAGTTGGGTCTTCGCCATGAAAACTCAATGCCCTATTACCCACAAGCCAACGACCAAGTCTAAGCAATTAACAAAGTTCTCATAACTATGCTCCGACAAATGATAGGGATTCACAAAACAAGTTGGCACACAATGTTGTTTTCGGCATTGTGGGCTTACCGGACATCCATCAAGTCCGCTACTGGGTTTACACCTTTCCAGTTAGTCTATGGTTTGGAAGCCATTCTCCCAATTGAATGTGAGATACCCTCTTTAAAACTAGCTGTTGAACTCCTACGAAACACTTCTACTGAGGAAGAACGTCTATTGTATCTTATGCGATTAGACGAAACTCGACGCGATGCTATGCTAGCCATAGAAGCTTAGAAAAAACGTGTCAAGGCTCAATACGACAAATATGTCAAGCCTCGCGTTTTCTTCGAAGGAGATCTCGTTCTCCTCTATGAACAAGATCGAGATATGCTAGGAGCTGGAAAATTCGAAGCCATGTGGCGAGGTCCTTATATCGTTAGACAAGTTTTGGAAAAAGGGGCTTATGAGTTAGTAGATTACGATGGTATCCCTTTGAGTGAACCCATAAATGGGTTGTACTTGAAGAAGTACTATGAATAAGATCACCTGTATTTTTATTGTATCATACTTCTTGTGTGTTACTGTAGCTTACTTTTGTCGTTATCTAGTCTCTGCCCTTATGTGACGTTGTGTTTGATTTCCAGATGTCGGAGTCTTCGCTACCCTACATTGGCTTCACTGATGGTGCTATCCGTAGTACTCAGAACCTTGCTTCCACGACATGGGCAATTTACGCCCCTACAAATGAACTTGTCTCTCTACGAGGTGTGTGCCTCGGCCATGTGACCAACAATATTGCAGAGTATAGCACCGTTA
Source organism: Picea sitchensis (assembly GCA_010110895.2). Lineage (NCBI taxonomy): Eukaryota > Viridiplantae > Streptophyta > Pinopsida > Pinales > Pinaceae > Picea > Picea sitchensis. The sequence continues at coordinate 29,673 of SNQJ01S0125681.1, read as the reverse complement.
TCGAATTGTTGATTGATGCTATCTCGCTCAGAATCCATCATTTGGTTGTGCAACTCGATTCGCAGCTCGTAGTACTATAGTTAAGTAATGTATATACTATTTGAAGTCCTACTTTGTTACGGGTGTATTTGCGAATTCGCCTCTTGGAATGTTATTTTGATTATATTGAATATCAACATATTCCTAGACGTCTAAATACATTAACTAATGCATTAGCTAACTATGTATTAGCTAACTATGTATTAGACAGACATTTGGGTCATTTATAAATCAATCACATCAATTTTCACACAACACAAGATAAACCAGTAGAAGCTGTATGTATATATAACGATCAAAAAAGTTTTTACAAAAAGTTCTGTCCGAGGACCAAAATTTCAAAATTTGAAGCTCATAGCCTCTACAAAGTGATGTCATGGATGACGTTCATGGTAACACACGACTACCCGGGTAACCCTACGAAGCAGTCGGCCAATGGACTCTGACACTCCCACTGTATGACGCGGATAATGTCGTGGAACCTCTCCAAGGGGCATATCCAGAATGTCTGCTGTCAAACCCTCTAGGTTTTATTCCACCGCTTCATAATCTTCGGCATCCCATCATGGCACTGGAGCCACCTCCCCTCATCACTAAATAGGAGAAGTACCAGGAGGTCGGTAAGGCCCCACGTCTATGTCATCAAAAATGAATTTTGTATTTAGACCTTGGATGAACATAAAAAACATTTGCATATGATAAAATTCACAAAAACATTTAAAAAGAAAAATGTGTACTTCTTACCAAGATCCCCCCATTGAGCGCCCTCGGGCAGGACCAAGTTTGGATCTCCTTGGAAGTCTAACCCGACATAGGCATAATCATCGACCATCAGCATCTGTGGTCGCAACCAGTCGAAGAAGGCATCATTATATTTGATAATTGGTCCAGCTACGTGCCAGGTCATGAGCTGACACCACCTCAACATTCTTGGATCTGTTGGAGCTGATAAACCCCACTCAACCTACAGCCTCAACAAAGGAACCCTTTCAAGAAAGAAGGACACCAACAAAGACCCGTACCTGAATTGCTTTAGGTCACCTCGCCTGCATTTGGTCAACTGCCTCTTCAGGCTACGAAGCACTGCGTCTGCCCAGTTAAAAATTCAAGGTTCAATACACTCTATGACATACTGAAAGTAGCTCTAGAGAGCCATGTGAGGAGCAGCGCTCCCAGCCATATGATAAATGGTGAACAAAATAGTGCGAAGGGTCAAATCCCGCATTCCCCAAATGGCTACTTTCCCTTTGCTCATCTCTGCCTCTGGAACACAGTGCAAACGACAGTACTCACTCTTGGGCAGCCCACCACCTCTTCTACCAGTCAGGTTCGCGTGGTACCCACACCGTGACAGTCCCATCAAGAAGTAAATGTCCTTGATATCCAAGGACAATGTGTGGACCCCTACATGGAATACTTGCTAGTCGGGATCCCACATATGCACAAGGTAGTCCAATAACCTGACTTGGGCCCTCATACCCAAGATACGAAAGAATTTAAGGAGACCACAGTCTCATAAAGTGACAACGGTGGCCGGATGATTCTCGACAATGGCATCATATTATTCATGCTCTCTTTCATGCCATTCTAGAACCATGGTGATAGCTAAATACCTGCATAAGAAGCATAAGAGGAAAGATAGTAACTTTATTCAACAGTTGGTATATTTTTCATTGAGCTAAACTTGAAACAATTTTCCACTTTGCAGTTCTAGCAGGTGCCCTTTAGGCACAGTGCAAGGTTCTCGCAGGTGCCTATGGGGTCACCTGCGAGAATGAGGCATTCTCACAGGCCTCGTGTGGCTGGCCTGCGAGAATGGCTGAGCGCAACTCTAACCCCCAAAACAAAATCAAAACTATGATTTTTGTCAATGAAAATGAAAAATCAAACCATGAAAAGATAGAGGACAAGGATCTTACCTCACTGCTGGAGACAGTTCGTTGAATGGATGCTCTTAACTCCCGCAATCGAGCACCAAAATTCAAGGGCAAAAGAGGGGTTTTGGACTCAAATATTGGTAAAGTTAAAATGACTATGGTAAAAAGAACTTTTACCCCTTTATATTTACTTTTACCATTTGTTATTGGATTTTATAATTGTTTATTTATTACAACCTAATGTCTAATACCCTTATGAGTGTGACTTTTGCAGACGTAACGACCTCAATGTTCATGCACAGGGATGTGGATATTTTTTCTTCTTCATCGCATGTTTTGATTATTTTTTATGGTTTTTGTACAAAACCTCTAGCTTGGTCTTTGTCCGTTCTCACGCTCGAAAATACATGAGAATGCGATTGAGCCCACTTTTATCACTTTTTCGGGCTCAACAAGGTTATATGAAAAAGGAACCCCCCTGGAGTCCTTTTTAAGCTCTTTTCAGACTCTCTAAACATGAAAAGATTGTCGAGCGACCTTGCTATTTTCACGCACATTAAAGTATTTGAAGAAAGCGTCTGTTGGGCGATAATTTATCTCTTTTTCGGTCTCATCAGACTATTTTACGAAAAAGAAACTGAGAGAGTTCTCTTTTAAGTGTTTTTCCAGACTCTATAATCATGAAAAACCTTCGAGTTTTCTATCTTTGGACTAGTTAAACAAACATCGATAGACCCATAATGGGACCAAACCACTCTTTCCTAGGGTTCGTTAAACATACTCCGAAGGACTTATCCGAAGGATGAGCTTATATCAACAAGCATATGTTATCCTCCTCAAGCTTGCGTAGAAATAAAGAGGTACTCCCCAGAAATGGTGGGGGAAAATTTGGGAAAGGGATGTGTTCTCGTATTCATATTAATTGGTAGTAAGTGTCGCTCTTGAACATGACACCCCCCTATTCATTATTTGAAGCCGGTCTGGCAAATCCATTTGTCTCTCATTCAATTTGCTACAAGGTCATACCCTGCGTCGTCTTTGAGTCAATGCTGCCAAATCATTTGTCATGTCATTCATATGTTCAAGAGAAGTTCATCTGAAACCTCTATTGAGTCGACCATCTGCAGTTGTCCATTCTCTCTGTGTCAGCCTTCCCTGTGTCCAGTCCAACTTACATCATACTCTGTTTCACCTTCAAAATTTGTTACTCATTTTGTGTCGTTGATGGGGGATACATCAAGGTCCTCCTATGATGGGTTTTGTTCCATCGACTCCAGCTCATTATCCAGAAACACGACTTAGAAATTCTTTAG
>SNQJ01S0125681.1:0-18595 GCA_010110895.2 Picea sitchensis | reverse complement strand
TCGTGCTGCTTCTGTGGTCGACCTTACCGCATTTCAAAGAAGTTTTCTAGACAGATGGGAGGTAAAGAAGAATCCTCTTCAGATCTTGTCAGAATACGAAAGCATCAGAAGGAACCAAGGAGAGATAGTCCATGACTACTGCACCTGCTTCAACAATCTGTACAATGCGATTCCAACCAATATCAAACCCCCACAAGGTTTGGCATTGATAAAATTCCCTGACGGTTTTGACGCTGATATGTCATATCAATTAAAGGAAAGAAACTCTACCACTCTAGAGGACATGCAGAAAAGTGCAGTAAGTGTAGAGGCCAACCTGTTAGCCAGAAGGGCAGGGCAGAGGACTGAAAGGAGAGTCATGATTAAAGAGGAACCTACCACATCCTCTTTTGATGCCAAACTAGATTCCTTAGCTAGAGCAATGGAAAGGATGATGGAGAAACTTACTATAGCCAAAAGAAATCCGCCTAGAGATAACCAAGTTGCTCCACAAATTCGGAATCCTAACTTCAAAAGAAATCCTCCTCAAATCAGGCAGAGAGATCCTAGGGATCAAAGGGAACAGAGGTGTCCTGATCAACCGATCATACCACCCCTACAAGAAAATTATGTTGATGAAGGTGAGGAGAAAATTGAAGAATTGGATGGCACGCATATAAACCTCATGGGCGTTCACAACGACGAAGCCATATTCCTCACCCAGGAAGAGCAAGAACTTTTCCTTCTTTCTCAAACAGAGTTAAACAAGGAAGTTAAGGAAACAGAACAGGAGGCATGTGAAGATGCCATTATGGAGGTACATAGGCAGTACAATCTAAGGAGAAAAAAGACAAATGAAAATCCCCCAAAGAAGGTAACCGAAATGAAGAAAACAGTCGAAACCGATAAGACCTCGGGGCCTTCTACCAAGAAAATCCATGAGAAAGGAAATGTTGAATCTCCCACAAAAAGAAACCCTACCATTTTACAAAGATCAACACGAACTGAGGTTTCATCAACTAGTCAACCAAGTACTTCTGCCCAGAAAACAATGGTAGACAGATCAAAATTGTTGAGTCTAAGCAAAGCACCCACTACTTTTAGCCTTGAAGGGGAATTATCCAAATTAAAGATTCCCATTCCCCTTTCTGAGCTAATGAGTAAGAATGCTTACCGATCACAGGTGATCAAAGCGCTGAGCATCAAGCTTGAGATAGGCACGAAGGATTTGACTGTTGGATCAACAAATCATTCGGACATAGTAAACCTTACCGATGATCAACCTGAAATCTTGTTTGGCCCTCAAGTTGATGGTCAAAGCGACACCGGTGTTGTCACTCCTTTTTACATCAGCCTTAATAAACACGACCTGATTCTGCATAATGCTATGTTAGATTCGGGTGCTTCTCACAACCTGATGCCTAAAGAAGTGATGAAAAAGTTGGGACTTGAGGTCACCAGACCCTACAAAGATTTGCACTCTTTTGACTCCAACAAAGTTAGATGTATCGAGTTGATCAAAGACTTATGTATCACCCTAGTTCAGATTCCAACAAAAAGCATGGTTATGGATGTTGTGGTCGTGGACATTCCCCCCAAATATGATATGTTGTTGTCCAGATCTTGGGGGGGCAAGATGAAAGACACTTTGAAATTGGATATGTCGTATGCCACTATCCCAATATTCATACAACAGAGAAAACTGTACAGAGAGACGTTGATGAAATATATGGTTAGCAGCCAAGAAAATCCACATAACTACCCTCTATACTCTGCACACTCTGATCTGGATTCCTTCATCCTGTATAATGACGGTGATATGGAAGAACAAGACGCTCAGCTGGAAGAAGATACACTTGATTTGAAAGAAGGCCAGGGAATCACTGAGGCAAAAGGAAAGGAAATTGTAATGAGTGAAGAACTGCCAGCAGATTTCTAGAGCATGGACTTCGATGGATCTGTAAGCAAAGAAGGATCTGGAGTAGGAGTTTGGTTGCTCAATAACAAAACAAGGTATTTAGAGAGTCATTCTTACAAACTAAATTTTCAATGCACTAACAACATAGCCGAATATGAAGCTTTGATGCTCGGTCTAGAACTACTGAAGAAGGTTGGTGCCAAACAAATCATGGTAAGAGGTGATTCTAAATTAATTATCAAACAAATTAAAGGTGAGTATGCAACAAAACATCCCAGGCTTAGAGCTTATAGGAATGTTGTTTTGGATGCCCTTCAATGTTTCACGAAAATCGATTTGCAGGTGATGTCCAGGGGACAGAACATTTTAGCAGATGGGTTAGCTATGTCGGAAGCTACATGAAAGATATATTTTTGTTCCACTCGCCCATACACAGTAGAGGTGAAGTGTAGACCGACTGTCCCAGACAACATCAGATACTGGCAGGTATTTGGGAACGACAATCAAATTGAAGATTTCTACAATGTAAAAATGATTTCGAGTGTACAAATATAGACTTAGAAAATGATGATGAAGATGTAAATAAATCCCTTTTTGGGAATCATAGTGTAAATAAAATAGATTCAGAAGAATTAAGTGAAGATGAGGTAGATTCTGATGTTCTTCACTTAAAGAATAATGTGTTACCTAGGGGTTTAGTTTCATTAAAAGACCTATTTGATTTTAATGATGTGGCGAAAAAACCCAAAATTGAAGCCAGTGGTAAATAGGTTGAGGACTGTAACATAGGGACAGAGGAGAAAACAAAGATGGTAAAACTTTCCAAATCTTTACCCCCCAAGCAAAAACTCAAATACATTGAACTTTTCAAAGAATATGTAGACGTGTTTGCCTGGGGTTATGAAGATTTAAAATCTTATGACACAATCATCATACAGCATAGGATCCCGATAAAAGAAGAACAAAAACCTTTCAGACATAAACTTAGGAGAATCAATCCCAAGTTAATTCCCCTGATAGAAAAAGAAATCAAAAAGATGTATGATGCTAAAATCATAGTTCCCTTAAGATTTTCCAAATGGGTTTCAAATCTGGTTCCAACCCAAAAGAAAACTGGAGAAATCAGGCTTTGCATTGATTTCAGAAACCTGAACAAGGTTTCCCTAAAAGACAACTACCCATTGCCAAAAATGGACCACATATTGCAAAAGGTAGTTGGATCCATCCGAATCTCCTTACTAGATGGTTTCTCATGCTATAACCAGGTTCTCGTTCACCCAGATGATCAGGAGAAAACAACCTTCACAACACCTTGGTGAACCTTCATGTACATGAAAATGCCCTTCGATTTGATGAATGTTGGGGCCACTTTCCAAAGAGTGATGAACATCACTTTTGTGGATGAGCTTGGCGGATTTATTGTCATTTATCTAGATGACGTAACTGTTTATTCCCAATCTGACGAAGAGCACTTACAACATCTCATACGAGTGTTTGAGAAATGCAGGAAATTTGGGATTTCTCTGAATCCTAAGAAAAGGCTTTTAGGATTAGAGGAAGGTAAACTGTTGGGACACATAATCTCTAAGGACAGAATCAAGATAGATCCCAGCAGAATAGAATCCATTCAGAAACTAGAACATCCTAGATATATCAAAGAGTTACAATCTTTCATTGGAAAAATATGAAGGTAAACTGCTGGGACAATAATCTCTGTTTTGACGTAATCCAAATAGACCCCAGCAGAATATAAGTCATTCAGAAACTGGAACACCTAAGTAATATCAAAGAGTTACAATCTTCATTGGAAAATAAACTTTCTAAGAAGATTCATAATTAACTCGGGTCAGAAATTTCGTGAACATTACAAACATGTTAAAAAAGGACATAAAATAAAATGGGACTCTGAGTCCAGATAGTCTTTTGAACAATTCAAATGTGCACTCACGCAGGCTTCCAGTCTTGGTCAGTCCTGGCTTCACCAAAGATTTTTACCTTTTCTTTCATTTCTAAACATACTACTGCAAAGAAGACATTTGGCTTAAAAACAATAGGAAGGGTATGAAAACAGCCCATGGCCTTTTTCAGTAAATCTTAAGAGATGTTGCTTTGAATTACAAAAATAATGGAGAAACAAGATTCTTCCTCCTCGGTAAAAGTTTTGGCAAAGACCTTTGAGGAGCTCATATTCTCCATTCTCACACAATTGCTTATGTTCTAAACACAGTAGTAAAAGACATTTTAACTCCAAGACAATCTTATGGTAGAGGAAATGGATTGAAAGCTATTCTAGAGAGTGACATATAGATTGCTTCCTATTAAACTAATTAAAGGTCAAGGTCTTACTTCCAAAGTTAATGTATTGAACCCACTTTTCTAAGTGCCTAGATATTAATTTTTTAGTTGCAATAGATGAACAGTGCTAGATGGCGACTCCAAGCGCGAGAGAGGTATTTATCAACTCTACATGGTACGTAGACCTTATATTTGTTTTTCATAACTTACAAGCTCCTCTGTCCTGACCAAAACTAAAGACAAGTTTTTGAAATTGAAAGCTTTAAAATTTTGCATTCTAGAAGGAAATCTTTATTGGAAGGATCCCGGAGGTATTTTGTTAAATTGCCTACTAAAAGACGAAGTTAACAAGGTTTTACAAGATTTTCATGCAGGCTTTATCGAATCCAATCAAGAGGGTGGACATCATCGATTCCTAGATCCACCTCGATCTAGAACAAAAATTAGGATAGACATGACTCTTTTCCCTGTTTTGGACTACACATTGAATTAGCTAGTAGAGGAACAAGTGGACATACCTTGTATCGCCTAGGTCTGTTGCTCCCACTTCACTGTGCCTCGTGAGGTCAAGACCGGCCAACACAAACACTCAAAGTAAAGTGATAGAAAATATATCTCAACCTTCAACTTGGCGTATGATCGTCGTGAATTACAATAATAAAGTAAGAATTACCTTTATGGGTATGAGATGCCATTGTATCATATTAATCGAAGTAGAAGATACAACCCCGATTGCCTTTGGATGTCACGCCTTCCTCTTTTGCGAGTGACTTGGTTCCAACACACACACTTACTTCCCATCCTTGCATGAAGAAGATCCAATTCCTCTTGATAGATCTCATAGAGTCTCCAAGCTCTGTTCAAGCCGAGTTCTTCAAGGCCAATTCCTTCCACCACCTCCACCAATCTTGGCTTTAACCTTTTCCATGAGAACTTCATCAATATATAGGAGAGGATGAGATGGTTACTTGATAAGAATGATCCCACCCAAATCAGGAAACCAGTGAACATGATAAATCCATTTGAATACCACCCCCATTCTCCTAGAATATTCCTTTCTAGAACCATCAAGACTTCATCTTTTCCAAGCTTGAGAACAAGTTCACCCCCTAGCTATTTAGCACAGTGCGAGAAGTATGCACCCTCTAGATGAAGGGCGTTCTATGAGAATGCAATACTCCTCGCATTCTAGGATATAAGCAACCCGCGAACTCTCTTCAAAAATATGTTTTCCGGGAAGAGATGATCGTCACTTTTCTCAGAGAAAGTTCTTATGAAGAGCCAAAGTACACCATCATCAATACACCATCAAGATGTGACCAAAATCATGTAAGGTACCGCATCGCCCCAAAGTATGAGAGGCCGGAACTGCGATGATAGCCGAAATACTTTGTAACTGCGTGTGTGTGTCGGAAAATAGGAGTGCACCTAATCGAAAACATGCAAACAACCAAGCATCTGCGAATATCAGCAATAGTTCCAGAGGTTGGCATTCCCATACTCATATCACGGATGAATGACATTATAAGCATAGGGTCATGGCCACCAATCATACATCAGGGATCCATGCTATCAAAATATCGCATAGCCACCGTGAAATACACTGCGGATCTATGCAAGAAAATTCAAATTGAGACAACATAGATAGCGAGACATACAAAGTGGATCTTATGTGTCGCAAATTATACATATGCCATCGCAACATGGACAAAAGAGATGATCCGTGGTCTTCAATCTTTTTGCCCAAAAGTACAAATCTAACCATGTGATTAAATGTGTTGAAGTCGAAAATGGTAGAAACTACTTGGATTACCGTCATTGATGAAATCATTAACAAGTGGAAACTACCATTAATGTCAATGACTCTAAGGTAATAATTAGCACAATCCATCGAATGTGAATGAATGAGTTGAGGTTGAATATCCGATGGAATCTTTCGACAAAATACCGATGTAAAACCCAATGTCGAAATGGTGAACCTACCATTGAGGCATGCAAGTTCCAAGGTACTAAAGAATTTCTAAGTCGGTTTCTGGATAATGAGTCGGAGTCGATGGAACAAACCTATCATAGGGAGGATCTTGATGTATCCCCCATCAATCAATTACACAAAATGAGTAACAAATTTTGAAGGTGAAACAGAGTATGATAAGTTGGACTGACACAGGAAGGCCTCTATTACGAGAGAATGGACAACTGCATATGGCCGATTCAATAGAGGTTTTTGGATGAACTTCTCTTGAAGATATGAATGACATGACAAATGATTTGGCAACATTGAATCAAAAACGACACGCAGGTAGCGACTCTCAGAAGTAAATTGAATGAGAGACAAATACCTATGTGACCGCTTCAACAATGAATAGGGTACAAGGTTCAAGAGCTTCTACACTTTACTACCAATTAATATGTGAATAATGAACACATCCCTTTCCCCAAATTTTCCCCACCATCGAGCAATTCTTTATTTCTAATGCTAAAGCTTGAGGAGGATAACATACGCTTGTTGATATAAGCTCATCCTTCTGATAAGTCCTTCTAGAGTACGTTTAACGAACCCTAGGAAAGAGTGGTTTGGTCCCATTATGGGTCTATCGTATTGTTTGTTTAACTAGTCCAAAGATAGAAAAACTCGAAGGTTTTCAAGATTATAGAGTCCGAAAACACTTAAAAGAGAACTCTCTTTTTCGTGAAATAGTCCGATGAGACCTAAAAAGAGATGTAAATTATCGCCCAACGACGCTTCAAATACTTTAATAGTGTGAAAATAGCAAGGTCGCCGACAATCTTTCATGTTTAGAGAGTCCGAAAGAGCTTAAAGAGGACCTGTGGGGTCTTTCATATATAACCTTGTTGAGCCCAAAAGTGATAAAAGTGTGCTCAATCGTGTTCTCGCTGTATTTTAGAGCATGAGAACTGACAAAGACCAAGCTAGAGGTTTTGGTACAAAACCATAAAAATAATCAAAACATGCGACATGAAGAAGAAAAAAATATCCACATCCCTGTGCATGAACATTGAGGTCGCAAGATGCCCGCGAAAAAGTCACACTCATAAGGGTATTAGACACAGGGTGTAATAAATAAAACAATTATAAAATCCAATAACAAATGTAAAAGTAAATCATAAAGGTAAAAGTTCTTTTACTATAGTCATTGTAATCCTTACCAATACTTGAGTCCAAAACCCCTCTTTGCCCTTGAATTTGGTGCCCGACATGGAGTTAAGAGCATCCATTCAACGAATCATTCCAGTGAGGAAAGATCCTTGTCCTCTATCTTTCATGGTTCGATTTTTCATTTTCATTGACAAAAATCATAGTTTTGATTTTGTTTTGGGGGTTAGAGTTGCGCTCAGCCATTCTCGCAGCCAGCCAATAATTTGAGGTCTGTGGAGACGCCTGATTCTCGCAGTGATCCCATAGCACTGGGCGAGAATCCCTTTTGCACCGCGGCCTAAAGGGCACCTGCTAGAACTGCAAAGTGGAAAATTGTTTCAAGTTTAGCTCAATGAAAAATATACCAACTGTTGAATAAAGTTACTATCTTTCCTCTTATGCTTCTTATGCAGGTATTTAGCTATCACCATGGTTCTAGAATGCCATGTAGAGAGCATGAATAATATGATGCCATTGTCGAGAAACATCCGGCCACTGGGTGAGCCACTTTATGAGACCGCGGGTCTCAAATTCTTTTCTATCTTGGGTATGAGGCCTGTCGTTATTGGACTACCTTGTGCATGGCGTGGGATCCCATCAGCAAGTATTCCAAGGAATTCACACATTGTCCTGGATATCAAGGACATTTATCTCTCGATGGACCTGCCACTGTGGGTACCCACGTTAACCCGGACCGGGTAGAAGAGGTGGTGGGTCAGCCTAAGAGGAGTAATCGGCTGCTTGCACCGGTTCCGGCAGGGCGCAGGATGAGCAAAGGGTGCAGCCATTTGGGGACGCGATTTGACCTTCGCACTATTTTGTTCACCATTTATCATATATCGAGTCTTCACATGGCTCTCTAGAGCTACTTTCAAGATAGTCATAGAGTGGTATTGAACCTTGAATTTTAACTGGGCGCATTTAAGCATTTCAGAGGCCCTAAGAGGCGCTTGACCAAATGCAGCGAAAAGACCTAAAGCAATCTGCACGGTCTTTGCTGGTGTCCTTTCTTCTTGAAAGGGTTCCTTTGCTTGAGGTCAGAGTTGAGGTTTATCATTCAAATAGATCCAAGTGAATGTTGAGGTGCTCTGCACCATCTGCAATGTAGCATGACCAATTATCAAATATAATGATGCCTTCTTCGATCAAGTTGCACTCACGATGTTGATGGTTGATGATTATGCCTATGCCGTGTTGGACTTCCAAGGAGATCCAAACTTGGCCCTTCTCGAGGAGCTCAATGCGGGGATCTTTGTAAGAAGTACACATTTTTCTTTTTAAATGTTTTTGTGAATTTATCATGCAAATGTTTTGGTGTTCATATCCAAGGTCTAAATACAAAATTCATTTTTGATGACACAGATGTGGGGCGATATCGACCACCATGGAATTCTATTCAACAACGAGGAGAGGTAGCGTCTGTGCCATGATGGGATGCCAAGGATTATGAAGCGATGGAACAAAAATTGGAGGGTTTGACAGCAGACATTCAAGACATGCCTCTTGGAGAGGCCCCGCGATGTTATCAACATCATACGGTGGGAGTGTCAGAGTCCATTGGCCGACCGCTTCAGAGGGTTTACCCGTATCGTGGTGGGTTACCATGAACGCCATCCATGAGGTCATACTTTGTAGAGGCTATGAGCTTCAAATTTTGAAATTTTAGTCCTCGGACAAAACTTTTTGTAAAATCCTTTTTTGATCACATATATACATACCTTCTAATCGGGTTTATCTTGGTGTTGTGTGAAAATTGATGTGATTGATTTATAAATGACCTTAAATGTCCTCGTCTAATACATAGTTAGCTAATACATAGTTAGCTAATGCATTAGTTAATGTATTTAGACGCTCTTAGGAATATGTTGATATTCAATATAATCAAAATAATATTCCAAGAGGCAAATTCAAGAATACACCAGAATAAAAGTAGGATTTCAAATAGTATATACATTACTTAACTATAGTACTACTTAATGCTAATCGAGTTGCACAACCAAATGATGATTCTGAGCGAGATAGCACCAATCATCAATCTGGATAATCTGCTATAATTTAATATTGTTGGTCACATGTACGAGGCACACACCTCAAGAGACAAGTTCATCTAGAAATGCAAATTGCCCATGTCGTAGCCAAGGTTCGAGTACTACTGGATAGCACCATCGCTAGCTTTCAACAGGGTAGTGAAGACTTCGACATCCGGAAATCAAACACAACGCCACATACAAGCGTGAGACTATTGTATAATCTACAAAAGTAAGCTACAAGAATACACAAGAAGTATGATACAATAAAAATACAGGTGATCTTATTCATAGTACTCTTCAAGTACAACCCATTTATGGGTTCACCAAAGGGATACCATCAGAATCTACTAACTCATAAGCCTTTTTCCAAAACTTGTCTAACGATATAAGGACCTCGCCATTACGGCTTCAATTTCTCCACCAGCATATCTCTCGATCTTGCCCATAGAGGAGAATCCAGATCCTCCTTCAAGAAAACGCTGAGGTTTGACATATTTGTCGATTGAGCCTTGACACGTTTAAGCTCTATGGCTAGCATAGCATCACATCAGCTCTGGCTCTAACGCATAAGATACAATAGACGCTCTTCCTCAAGAGAAGTGTTTCAGAGGAGTTCAATGGCTAGTTTTAAAGAAGGTATCTCACATTCAATTGGGGAGGATGGCTTCCAAACCATAGATCAATCGAAAGGTGTAAACCAAGAGCTTTGACTTGATGGATGTCCCAGAGCCCACAATGCCGAAACAACATTGTGTGCCAACTTGTTTTGTGAATCCCTATCATTTGCCTGAAAGCATACAGTTATGAGAACTTTGTTAATTCCCTCGACTTGACCGTTGGATTGTGGGTAATAGGGCATTGAGTTTTCATGGCGGAGACCCAACTTTTCGGTGAGTTTCGACATCATGAAGTTTCTAAAGTGGCTACCGTGGATTAGGTGACAATAGCCAGAGGAACACCAAAACAAGCTATGATGTGATTAAAAATGAATAATGTTGTCGTATTTCCAGTGTTATCAAATGTCGCCATCGCCTCAATTCCATTTCAGAAGCACCCATACAATAATGTATCCATGCCCCGACCGAGTGGGGTGACATGTCATGTACCGATGCCCCATTTCACAAAAGGACCAACAGAGACCAAAGGATGAAGAGGAGCAGGATGTAATCAGATCTTATGATTATAGGTCTAGAAAGAATGGAATTTTTGAATGGCGATTATGGGCCGTTAAATAAATAAGGCAAGAAGTATCCTTCTTGTAAGATCTTTTGGGCAGTAATTCGGACATATGGACTACCACAGTTCCGCATCGGTAGTCATTTAAGGCTTCAAAATTACCGAATGAGGTAGTGTCTAAAAACTGTCAATCCCCACGATAAAGAGTATCCCATGATAATATATTGACTCGCTTGGTAGCGATTTGACGCCGATCATTACTATGCAGGGAAAATTTGGATGGAAAGTACCGGTTTGGAGATATATGATGATATTTCCATAACAAAGATCATCGAACTAATGAGGAAAAGGATTCATCAGGTAATGAATCGGGTGCTACATTCTTTTCCGTTTTAGAGTAGGGAAGGTCGCATATCAATTCAGCAAACACTAAGGACTTCTGGACTTGGCTCATTCGAATTCCAAGCCAAACCGGAGTATCATGATCCATTTGAGTATTTCCTCAGCAACTGACATGTGAATGTGTTGCATAGGGCTGTAGTTAGAAATCATTGTAGTTTTTCACGAGAGGATACAGTGATGGAAGCCGCTGAATCGGTCGGATCACTCGCCGGGCCTATTTTTCACATGTAAATACTTGCCTTTGTTAGACTTCGCCTTAAGCACAGATAAATACGTTCATCGCTAGAATCATCCTTCCTTGACGAGAACCATACCAATGGTGTAATCCGGGGCAGCTGGCAGAGTGGAAATAATCACACTATAATTAGGGGAGAGAGTGGAGCACGTGTTAGGGACACTTTCAAAGCTTCGAAGGCTTTGGTTTGCAATGGTATCCCATATGAAACTCAGACCCCTTTTTTAGGAACAATGTAAATCCAATGGAAGTTATCCTCTATCGAAGTTCCGATGAAATGACAAAGAAAGCTTTGTTTTCCCGCAAAATTTGTAACCGTGAAGTGCATGAGGAGGAGAGATTAAGATCACTTAACTTTAAAGGATTCACCTTCGATCCTTGAAGAGAAAAACAACAGCTTCCAGAAGTTACCGACTTACTTAAAACCCACTTGTGAGGATCTGCCGTGATGGCGGTAAAATCGACATCAGATGAAAATGGATGGGAGGTGGATTGGGTGATCGACTCAGTGATGGAATGAGCTGGTAAGTCATCCAGATATACGTAACGACGTTTGATATCATGGAAGGCATAAGACATACGTTGAAAAGTCAAGGCCGCTGTTCTCAGGACCTAAAGGAGGTTCTATTAGGGCGGAAAGTGCTCCGCTGACAACAAAAGAACTTATGTTGATCCTCGAACAATGTTGATTTGATTTCATATCCCGAGAAACCATCCATTAGAGAGAAGATTTCATTTCCAGTGCAATCGCTGACAATCTGACCACCGAAGGGGGCAGGAAAAGTCATTCTTGATGTTTTGTTGATATTCCTATAATCAACGCATACGATCGCGGCCTTGTTTATTCCATCGGGATTAAGATTGGAAACCCAGTCAGTGAGACCCACTGGGTAAATAAAGCTCGCTTTGAGAATTTTCTCGACTTTGAGCTTGATAGCAGCCGCTTTACGCGGGTGAACTAGACGAAGGCATTACCAGACGAGTTTAGCGTATGGGTATGTCTTAATCTCTGCTGCATCACATTGTCAATAACACCCGCATTTCTTTGTAGCCTGTAAGACGCCACGAAATTCTTTGAAAAGGACGGTAGGTGATGATTTTATCGTGGAACATGAAGTTTCATCAGTATACTTCTCGACAATTCAGGCTCTGATGGAGGTGTCGAGGGGAATAGTGGGTGAGATATTACTTGTCCTCTCGAAACATCACGTGACTCCTGAACGCTGAGATGATGACAACGGCCGACGAGGTCAAGATCCGCTATAGTTCTCGATGGTGTGTTGTTTCAAGAAGAGGATGGAACAATGATGTCCATCATCCCAAGGTGTATATTCGATGGACATAACAGACATAATCAATTTGTCTGTAGGAAAAATGACATGAAAAGGATCCGGAGATAACTCACCAAGAGAGGGGTAGAAGGGGTTTCAGACAGAATGGCCCTCGATAGGCGATTCGACCGGACGAATAAAGATTTCATCATCGTGAATCTAAGATGATCCCGTATCGTACTATTCATGGGTCGTGAGACGCAGGAGTCTTGTGAATCGATGTGGAGATCATGCTGATTGAAGCAACGGACGAGCGTAGAATATCGTAAAGGCGGAATGGGAAAGTACCCATTAACAAAGAGTCTTTGAGAAGCCCTACACCGACATTCTCATAACTCAACGGGGTTTTAGCGATAAACTGGTGACGCTGTCAAGATGGGTGACCGAAGCAGCATTAATTGGTCGACGTGACTACCTTCCCTTTGATGCGTGAAACGTACAACACTTTAAAAAGAGTCGATAATAACCGTGGGTGCATGGAATCGATCTAGATGTGTCCAAGCAGAAGATTGTAATTAAGAGGGGTGTCAAAGAATCTACCGACTTTGGACCATTTTGCCTTCTAGCATGATTGGCAATGAAGGAAGGACACCATAGGGCTTAAAACCGAGCTTCATTGAAGGCTTTGAGAGTGTTCTCGATTCACCAAAGAGGGAGAGCCAATGGCTTCCAAAGAAGCAAGAGACATGACACACATACATCGAGTCACCCTCACGATAACGGTTCTAATAAAATGTTTTGCCGAGATACCACTTTGATTTAACGCGAAGGAGGAGGCAATCTTGAAATGGATCTTCCAAGCCGTGCAAAATTATTAAATTTGTGTCTATCAGGTCGATTCCACCGATAGATTTAAACAAGGCTCTCTTGTTGTGTGGGACAACTTTTGAAGGATTTTGAGGGCCGCATATCGCAGTATGCTTGGGGCCGATTTTCTACAATGTTGTAGTTCTGGGCAAGATGAGCATGAGGATTGAAAGCCAATTTTCAAATGACGCCCTTTGGAGGAGGCCAAAGAACTGCGGACGAGGCTCGGTCCTTCAAGATGAAGAGGACCATTGGTAGGTGGAGTCGGGAGAGGGTTGTACCAATGAAGGAGGTGGTCCATCAACCTCTTTAGAGGGGAATAATATTTGGCTCGAGTGGTGAGTGCAATGTCGTTTCTTTGAATCGCCAATACACACTGGGTCGTTATTGTGGGATGGTAGAAGGGGAGGGTTGGTCATGAATGACCACCTGATCCTGTTGTTGAGACGGGAAGGGCTGGGACAAAACGGCCAGAGAAGGTGGTTTTGGGGCTCCTTGAAGGAACTTAGTGACCTCGACGATCGCGGACAATCCTTCAGGTAGTGATCATCACCACAAATAAAACAAGGATAACAAGTTTTTTGCTTTTCCTTATCATCAACAGGTTATGACTTGGTATTGTTAGATTGTGGGTTGTTATTTTTCTCCTCCTTATTCTTACCCCTTCCTTTTGGATTTGTTTTTACCGGCCGGGTAGATTGAACCGCATTTACCTCGGAAGTCTCTCGTGGCTTGGGGTCGAGGATCGAGCATTCAACATTGAAGAAGCAGTTTGGGGTGGGTAGTTTGGAGGCTAATCGTAGTTAAGTACGGAAAAAGAATCACACCGCCACCGCATGAGAAGCGGTAGTCGGAGTAGCTGGCAGCATGAAGTGGGAAGGATGAGGTGTGTCATGGAGTAAGTCGTAAAGAGTACCGATTTGTGAGTAAATGAGTTCAAGGTATTGATCATGACTTATGGCCTACTCTTTTGTGACCACTCCACCCATGACAATGTCACGACCATGTCGTTCAAAAATTATTTTGTGAACCATTCTACCAGCAATTGATCGGGAAGTTCGAGTTTGATGACGTTGTCTCCTCACGCTTACCCGCGAATGTGGATTGATATAAGGAGTGACTTTGGTTTGTTTGAAAGAAATTAAAATTTTGGTTCTCGTTTCGTAACGGATTTGTAATTGGTAGTGGGTGAGGAAGTCCATAGATAGAGTGTTGAATTTGGCGAAGACGTAAACGAATAGAGTCATACATTCACAGCAGAACCCACGAGGGTCCTTTGAAAAGACGTGTAAATGAATAGAGTCATCTATCAATGAGTTGGATGAGCACCATAGGTGAAAAGTCATGATGTGATTGTTCGTGTCCTCTCTCGCTTTGCCATCGAATTTAGGATGTCTGATGGTAGCTTGTTGGTAGTGGTCCATTAAGCAGAAAGACAATTGATCAAGCGAAATCCTCGACAGATCCGCGAGATCCAAAGTGGCCAAGAAGAGTAACTGTCGATTCACATGCGGGTACCAGTGGCTTTGGGGAGGAAGCCCATTGGCAACCAAGAGGGGACTACAATCAATCCGCAGATATAATGTGAAGACCCAGACAGATTTGGAGGTGGTTGTAGAGGAAAGTAGCTCATGGATTGTATCCTTGAACTGGGACATGATTTTGAGCATTCGAGCCCCAAATGGAATTGGATGGACCTATATATGGTTGGTCTGTACTAGGGGGTATAACGGATGTGGTTGGAAGCTGCCCCTGCAAATGATTGAGTATGTTGTATCGATGATTTCCCACATCGCTGCCAGATGGCGTATGTTTTTCCATAAGGTGGGTTGGTGGGAGGTCATTCCTCCAATCATTGCGTTCCAATCGGGGTTGTGTTCCAATTGGGGTTTGAGTTCCAATTGGGATTTGCATTCAATAGGAATTTTCCCTACCAAGGGGCTTTGAGTCAAACCTCCTTGGTGAAATTGTCCACTCTCAACAGGAATCTGGTAATTCTTTGTGTGAATGATGGAATAGTGCTACTAGGATTAGTGTTTCCGGTAGAGAACGAGAAAGGTCCTCCAAAAGGGGTTGAGGAAGTGTCAAAATAAAACAAGGAAGAGAGTGCCCAGAAGAGGGACTACCAGGAGTGTCTGATGGGGTTTGCGTAGCAATGGTAATAGAAGCATTCAATGCATGATACTTGGGTGGTAGTGTCGAGGTGACACTAGGCATGAGCAGTGTGCCGATGGGGTCTTGACTAACCACTGTAATCCCAGTGTGAACACTCATAATATCCAGTAATGGAACATTTGTATAGGGAGAGTCAAGGTGTGGTCAGCTCGCAGAGCTTCCGTACAAGGGAAATAATAATCAGTAGTAAATGGTACTGTGTCCGGGTTAGAGGTTTTGGGGAACGCATGTGAGACGGTAATTTCAACACCGATCCTACACCAAAGGTCCCGTCTAAAAATGCCCGTAGACCGAAAAGGATCTTGGCCCTCTATTCATGGAAAGGGTCCAATCGGTGATCCAGAGACACAACAACTAAGTCTCCGAAAAAAATCACTCACATAATCTGTCTCTCAAAATCAGGGTGAAGCCAAAAGTCCTCTCGATTATTGGTAATTCGGAAATGTTTTAGAGAGTCGGTTTGTTCCATTTTTGGAGTGGTAACATCTTCCACTTCACTCTGTTGAGGAGAGCACTTCGGTGAGCTTTTGTAGGTAGGGTTGAGAACCTTCCAGATGTTCGAGATAAACCTTGCATTCTACGAATGACATGGAGGATCTGATGAACGAAAGTTACAAATCCATTTAAGAAAATCCTATGGTTGAATTGGGTAAACAAACAAAGATGCATCAGTAAACAAAATCTAGAAAACAATACTAGGAAAACAAGACCTTCTAATTCTGAAGTCAATTAGTTGGTGATGAAATCCAATCACGAACAATGAGACAAGAAGGGCTGGGCTAGGTGGAAAAGTTACGCTGATCACCTGCTTAACGGACGAGCACTCGCAAGCTCCCACACATAATCATGGGTATAAACTCCAAGGATCCCAAGTGAGTTTCAATAACGCCGATTCCAGCACCGTGAAGACTTTGCCCTTCACAAATACCTTGTGTAAGACCCTAAGAAGATAGGCCACTAAGTTTACCAATTACTACAATGATTTTTGGGGAAACAGTCGACAGTCCGGTCCATGCGCAAAGGAAGGGTATTTATCCCAAAATCAACTCAAGAGGCTTCCACTCATCATCATTGTGGGTATACCCCCAAGCGACCCCCAATACGTGGCACCCTACACCGACATCAAAAGGTAAGGAGTAACTCCTCGCTAATATCAATGCTAATTCTGCCTTGACCTCGAGAAGGGCTTCTCAGGACAAGAAGTTGTAAATGGAATTTGACACTCCTTAACACAAGATGTTATTGTGTGTTTTGTGCTTTGGAGAGTGTATCTCTCTACCTATTCCAAAGCGCTAGCCTAGCTAAATTTTGGTGTAATAGAGCCCTAGAAAAGAGTTACTAGTTAAATTTTAAAATTTGCTCAATGTTATTAATGGCCATTGTTACTCAAAGGAAACGGAGATGAAACTAATGTTGTGTGAGACTCTGACCCAACAATGTGTAGATAGGAATGAAGTATATCAAATTTTTTTCGATGAATCCTATGTACGAGAGGGAAAGAGAAGTGTTCTGGAACAATCTTGAACTATGATACACAATTTTCTCTGAAATGCAATCTCAACAAATCACGCAATAATGACAATTCTCTATTGGTTCTTTTTCAATAATTTCAATAATTGATTTTCAATATTTTCGAAGACGAAAATGTTTTTGAAAGAAAAATGTTTTTTACTTTTCAAAAAGGATCTACACCATGATGGTGAAAGTGAGGAAAACCAAAGATTAATGAACAAGCAATAAACAAAAACCCAAACCAATCTTTCAATGAAACAAAAATGACAAGCAGACCAAACTAGACTTTTCAATTGCATGAGAAAAGTAATCTTCCAAATAATGAGCAAATGAGAAAGACAAAGAATCCCAACTTTCAAACCAATGACCGGTTCTTAACCAAACAAGCACTCAGATTCCAAAATCAGAGAGTATATCTTTGCCAAATAAAGTCAAGAGATGAGAGTTGAGAAAAAGATGGACAAGAAGAGCCTTTGATTTTCGAAGACTGATCTTGCACAAAATCCGAAGACAATAAAACATCAACCAATGGTCCAAGAAGTTCTTTTTAGACACCTATACTGATCTGGGCAGCTGAACATGCAAAAATCTTAAATCCAAAAAAATTAAAAGAGGGTTCGCAGGCTATCAGTATTGCACAGTGCGAGAATGGGTCATTCTCGCAGGCTATCTTTGAGCAGAGTGCGAGAACCTTGCACTGGACTTAAAATAAAAGTGCGAACTCAAATTATTCTCACAGGCCACTGTGGGTTTCAGTGCGAGAATGCCTGAAACTAGGAAAATTTTTGGAAAAAGATAAAAAAAAATGAAGGGACTTCTGGACCCAAAGGGTCTATCAGGGTGTCCTGAAGACTCAGAGATTGATAGAAATCGAGAAAGGTAAGGCAAGAGCAAATGGCCAAGGAAAAACACCAAAAACCACAAAGAAATCGGGTTGCATCCCCAGTGGAGTCGCCAATTTTGTTATCGGACTAATCGGTAGGTGCGGAGACTAACAGATCTCCCTAGATCCACCTGGATCTAGAACAAAATAGAACAGGACATGACTCTTTCCCTAAGTTAAGACCATTGAATTAGCTAGTAAAGAGGAACAAGTGACATACCTTTGTATCGTTTCCTAGGGTCTTTGTTGCTCCCACTTCGCTCTGGTGCTCTCGTGAGGTCAAGACCAAGACAACACAAACCAACCAAAGTGAAAATAGCAAAATATATTCAATCATCAACTTATGTGTATGATCAAGGAATTACACAATAAAGTAAGAATGACTTTATGGGAAAAGGACATGTCGTTGTATCATATTAATCGAAAGTAGAAGATACAACCTGATCACCTTAATGTCGCAAGCTTCCTTTCGATGACTCTTGGTTCCAACACACACACTTTCTCAATCCTTGCATGAAGAAGATCCAACTCCTCTTGATAGACTTGATAGATTCTCCAAACTCCTGTTCAAGCTAGGTCCTTCACACAATTCCTTCACCAATTCTCCAACTAATCTTGCTTAACCTTTTCCATGAGACTCTCATCAATATATAGGAGAGGATGAGATGGTTACTTGGATGAGAATGATCCCACCA
>SNQJ01S0125680.1:43972-54942 GCA_010110895.2 Picea sitchensis | reverse complement strand
ATCTTACTAATCCTTCATATGTCAACTATAAATGTTTGGCGATATTTTTATAAAAATATTCAAATTTCTAAGTATTTTATATAGTTATTATAAAATTTTGGCGATTTTTAAGGTAAAATAATTTTATCCTATAGAATTTGGGCAAATCATTTTAAAAATAGCGAATCTCGTTTTTGGAAAAACCATGGAAAATTAGCCCATGAACGAAATTTATCCCCTAAAATCATCCATGTTACCAACCAAAAAAAATAGATACGTGACCTATATGGTCTACAAAATGTGTATGTACGCACCCTGTCTATATTGCAGCCTACATATGTACATGACCTATCTATACTACAACCTTCGTATGCCTTCTAAAAACTAGGGTTTTCTCTCTCTGAAAACTCTGATCCTTTTTGGCCTCTATCACATCAACCTACAACCTGTCACTATGTCCAGACTGTAATTGTGCCATGTGCATACATCCTCATACATATCCCTTAACCAAAAGTATATATATCTCTCTAGTCATGTGCCATACAAGTATAATCAAGAACAAGTGTAATAACCCTCACATAGACTGGACATAAAAACCTTTTTGATATACATCATCTCAATAAATCAACCACTTCATAAGTACAACCTGTCAACCATGTGCCACAAAAACCCTTAACCATATGCCAATAAATACAAGATGTGCCTCAACACTAACAAGATGTATCACTGATAAATATTGATTATACCAACACTATATTTTTGTAGCTCTGACTTATGAAAAAAGTCCCATACAACCACTAATCTCTCTAGGGAAAATCATCAAACCCCCATAACTGTTTCTCATGTAGACAACAAAATCTAACTACTCATAAAAATAATACATACCTTTTGAAACAGTCGATAGATCTAATGTACCTGATCATTGTAGACCTTCCCGGGAGCTTGCTTTCAGAATATAGAGACATGTCATCTTCATATTATCAAGTTTCTATGGATTTACCCTCATGTACATGACCTATTATACTGCTATCCCATGTACATACGTTCCTTTCTCCACTACAGCCCACGTACACCTTATAAACAAGGGTATTTTCAGTATTTTTTGTAGTTTGAAAAATTTCACCATCAACACTTTGTGCTACATTAGACTTGCACAACTTTAGATGTATCAATGAGTACCTACAATAAACCTTACACAATAATATATATTCAATGTGATCAATAGGTGCTAATAGGAGAGCCTTTCAATCTTATTTATACTTCCATGTAGTTTCCTCAAGGGATTACCTTCTAACCAACTTAACCCAATTTCCTTCTTTTAGGGTTAACCCACTTCTAACCACTTGTCCACTTCTTACCCACTTTGCTACAAATAGTAAATTATCCACTTCTAGTTTAAACTAATTTATTTTTAATTATTTTCTTATTACAACAACTTAACCCATGATTAAATCCTAGTTTTACTCACTTGACTATTCAACCTCTTCTAGGAGCTTCTAGAATAATTTTGACTTCTTTGTCTTTCTAGATAACTCGTGAGGGTTCTCCAATATTCACAAGGCCATAAATCTCTAACCGTGAGGAGTTATGTGGTGTTCCACATATCAATGGAAATGTCATGATGTATTATCTATATAGAATAGTCATACCATTATACATCAATCAAACTGATGTCCCTTAACTATACTGTTGGGGGTACCAAAATTTTCTGCCAGACTTTCTCCAACGATTGAAATCAATGAAAACCAACCTAATTAATCAACAATATCCCCCTTTGGCATTGATGGAAACACTCTGATGCAACACTGGAGTCATAGATTATGCTCCCCCTGGGACCATCGCTCCCCCTGGAAACATGCCTTTGTGCTCTCTCTCCAAGCATCTAATTCTCTGACCTACATTTGGTGAATCTCTCCCCATTTGACATCAATGCCAAAGGTAACTTCCCTTCTGAGTCTGCTCCCCCTAACTGAACTGTCCTTGGGGATGCTCCTCCCGAATGAAATCTTCTTGAACATTTCCCCCCAACCTGAACTGTCATTTGTATGGTGCTTCCTCGTGTAAATCTAAGACATATAAGATAAGCATTCAAAATAATTCATTTTGGATTAGAAATTACTCTGAGTCTCTCGCGAAGATACTCAAAGGATTCCCTTGGAAGCGATTTTGTGAAGATATATGCAACTTGTTCCATTGTCCCAACATATTCAAGTCTAATGTTCTTCTTTACAACCTATTCCCATAGAAAGTGATACTTGATTGGAATGTGTTTCATCTTGGAGTGCATCACTGGATTATTTGAGATATTGATAACACATGTATTATCACAGTATATAGGAATGGGCTCATCATACTCAACCTATATATCTGTCAAAGTTTGTTTCATCCATAGAAACTGTGCACAACATGTTACGACTACAATATACTCTGCTTCGACTATAGGCAATGATATTGATTATTGTTTCTTGCTTATCCAATATACCAAACACTCAACGAAGTATAATGTCGCTCCACTAGTTCTTCGTCAATCATCAATGCAACCTTCATCATAAACTTGTTCTACTGATTCATTTTCTTCTTCCTTTAATTTGCGTCCACTTCTTTCATCAATTGTTACATTGATGCTTTCCATAAATTTGTTTAGCCTTATATTGTAAGACTTGTATTCTTTTCTTGTACTTTAGTGACCAAAAAGTATGCTTTTGTCCACACAAGAGTCAAACTTTCCCATTTTTCCATATTCTCTTTTGAAGTAGCATTTGCTTCCAAACACTTTGAAGTGCTTCACATTTGTTGTTCTTCCTTTCCATAGCGTGTAGGCATTTTTGTCACTATTGTTCCTAAGAATTACTTTGTTTTGAATGTGAACATTTGTATGCACTGCATGTGTCAAAACAAATCTGTCAACTTGGAATCCATTAACATTGTTCGAGCCATTTCTTGTATTGTCATGTTCTTTCTTTCAATGGCCCCCTTCTGTTGAGGTGTCCTGGCAATGGATAATTGCATTTATATTCCATGTTTGCTTCATAAATCCATAAATTCTTTTGAGGTAAACTCTCCTCTATTATTATATCTCAAACATTTGATTTTTGAATCCATTTCATTTTCAACCATTTCCTTATATACCTTGAAGTTTTCAAATCCTTCTAACTTATTCCTGAGAAAAACAACTACAGTCATTCTTCTATAACCATCAACCAATAACATAAATTATTTCTCACCTTTTAAACCCTTTGTTCTATTTGGTCCAACTAGATGAGTATGCACAATTTCCAGTGGTCTTGTCGTTGAGTATTCCTTTTATTTGAACCTATTCTTTGTTTTCTTTCCTATTTGACAATGCTTGCATAATGTGTTGGTTGGTTTCATGATCTGGGGCATTTATCTACACTTCCATTTTGATGACTTTGATAAGGTTATCGAAGTTTATGTGACCCATTCATTTATGCCATATCCAAACTTCATATTCCTTTCTTAGACAACACTTTTCATTTCCAATTTCACTTAATAATATATGTTGCTTGAATTTCTTGCAGTTGTCGCAATCAATTTTCCTTATCCTTATTTTCTTATCTCGCACTTTTGTGAATCGAAAGTAAGTTTATGACCTTGGCCACACATTTGAATTACACTTAGAATATTATGTTTCATATCTTCCACTAGTAGAACATTTTCTGCCTTGGTATTCTTGTTTCCAATTCTGACTATGCCCTTTCCAATGATTCTAGTTGAGTCATCATTTCCAAAGGAGACCGATCCATCTCTTCCCTTTCGCAATGTAATAAACTTGTCTTCATCACCTGTCATGTGATTTGAACAACCACTGTCAAAATACCAACCACATTTCTTGTGTTTATCTTGTAGAGCAAGTGTGCATTCTTCATTGGTAAATTGATCTTTCTTTCTTATCCATATTATTTGTTGAGGCTCTTGTCTGTGACTGTTGTTATTTTGTTGTGATTCTCTAGGAGGGATTTTCATTCTACAATATTTGGCCATGTGTCCAAAGTTGTTGCATATGTAGCATTCCACTTCAGTGCTCAATGATTCAAAAATGTTGTAGCTTCTTCTCTGTGTTTCAATAGGCCTTATTGGATAATCATTTTTTGCATGACTTTAAATTTGTTTATATTATTTCTATTGCCTCTGCAATTTACATCTTTATGTCCAATATTATTACATGTATAACATAAAACTAAAAATATAGTTTGATACATGGGAGTTGAATATATTCTGAAAGGAGTTACTCTTTTGAATCGTTCTTCATCCTGAGGTTTGTTTGTTTCTGACTATCGTTGATTTTGAAATATGACTCTTCTAGGTGGAGGAGTGTCCATGTGATCTTCCCTGTAAAACTTCTTGTCTCCTCTAAATGTCTCTACATAACTTCTTGGTTGTGTTTCTTTATCTTTGGTTTTGAACCTTGAGCCTCTTTTTTTCTGATTGTATCATATCCCATACTTGTCATGATGTGGCCTTTGAATATTGATAATACTATCCAAAAACTTAGAGTTGTTTTGCATTTTCTTTTGTTCAAGGTATTTTCTCAATGTAACAAACTTTGCTTCCAAATTTCCAATGATCTTGTCTTTTTCTTCCAATTGTTCTTTAAGTTATTCTTTGATTATTTTCTCTTCTTATATTTGAACCTTTAATTCAATGATCATATTCTCTAGTTCTTCAAAGTTTGAATTCTTAGTGTCTTCTTTCTTGTCTAGTTCTTCCTAGAGTTTCTTGTTTTTCTTCTTTTCTCTTTTTATAACTTCTATACCACTCAACATTTCCTATTTGTATTTAAATTATGATTCTTCATACTCCTCTTTGGTGTCTTCTTTATCAGAGTCTTCTATTTCCATGAATATAACTCTTTCTATCTCACTTTCACTGACTTCATCTTCGTCTGATGAGGAATAGTCTTCTTTGGTTCAAAAACTTTTCTTGAAGAATTTATTTTTGGTTCTTTTTCCTTTATATGTTTTTTTTTTGTTTGAATCATCCTCTTCATTTCTTTTATTTTTATTGTGAGGACATTTGTTAGAAAAATTACCAATACCATCACAGTTAAAACAAATCAATGGAAGCTTACCTTTATATCTGTCGTTGGTTCTCTTTTTCAATATTCTGACAAATTTGGCCACTTCTTCATCATCTTCTAAGATGTCACTACTGTTGCTATATTCTTTTTTCCTTTTTCTTTCTCTTTTTCTTTGAAATTTTTCATTCTTTGAATTATGCTTCTTTTATACCTGGATTTTCTTGTTCAGTTCTCATTTCATAGGATGTGAAAATTCCATGTAGTTCATCCATTCTTATTGAGTCTATATCTGCTCTTTCTTCTAGTGTTGAGATCTTAGGATCAAATCTCATTGGAAGATATCTTAGTACGTTTTGAACAATTATAGATTCATCAACTTCTTCTCCCAATCCTATTATTGCATTCACTATTTCATCAACAAGTAAGAAGTAAGATGAAATATTCTCATCTTCCTTCATCTTTAGTTGTTCGAATTGATCTCTGTAAGTTTGAAGCTTTGTTTCTTTGACTTTTCAATCTCCTTCATAAATATTACGAATTTTGTCCCAAATCTCTTTAGCGGAGCTAAAATCTATAACTTTGGTATAAACTGAATCACAAAACCATTCAGAAATGCATTTGTGTCTTTCGAATTATTTAGACTGAGTTTCTTTCCATTGTTATTTGTTAGCAGAGATGTTGGTTCTTTGTATCCATCTACAACTGATTGCCAAACCTCAAATCCATGTGCTTATACATATGTTTTCATCATTTTTCTCCAGAATGCATATTTGTGAACATCAAACTATGGTATTCCATTTTTATACATATTGTTTCTCTCCATTATCTACCTTTCAGTGGTTAAACTTATTTATGAAGGAACCTGCTCTGATACTAATTCTTCTATTACTGAGAGGGGGGTTTGATAAATAATAGAGCGTTTTAATAATTTTAACCACAATATACAAGTGTTATTTATATTAATGATCAATATATCATTATCATACAATAAGTACAGAGTAAATAAACCATGAACAAATGAAAAATCATACACATATACAGTACAAAAATATTTTTACATGGAAACCCAATGTGGGAGAAAACCACAAAATGTTTTTTCTTATATGTCTTTAAGAATTACATTCATTGGAAGCACCAACTTCCTTTGTTCTCCATCTACAACTAGAAGGAGGATTTGGCCCCTTGTATTTTAAGTCTATAACCTGATGGAAGCTACAACTCCCAAATTCTCTGGCTACAACCAGAAGGAGGCTACAACCCCCTATTTTCTCCAGCTACAACTAGAAGGTGGCTATAACCATCTATCCTTTCCCCATCCTGCAACTCTGAAATATAAGTAAGATGATGAAACCACTGTCACTATGAGATATGCCATTGTAACCCTCTACCAACCTATACCACTAACATGTAGCCAACCTGTATCATTGCTCTATAATCACCCTATACCTGTATTGAGTCTGTACCAACCAAAAAACAAATATACATGACCTATTTGTTCTACATCATGTGAATGTACATTCCCCATCTATACTGCAGCCCGTGTATGTAGACAACCTATCTATACTGCAACCTGTGTATGCCTTCTGAAAACTAAGTTTTTCTCTCTCTGAAAAATCAGACCCTCTTCAGCCTTTGTCACATCAACCTGCAACCTGTCACTGTGTCCAGACTGTAACTGTTCCTTATGCATACATCATCATACATATCCCTTAACCAAAAGTATATATATCTCTCTAGCCATATGCCATACAAGTATAATCAAGAACATGTGTAATAACCCTCACATGGACCAAACATCAAACTCTTTCTAAAATATATCCTCTCAATACATCAAACATTTCAGAAGTACAACCTCTCAACCATGTGCCACAAAAACCCTTAACCATATGCCGAGAAATACAATATGTGACTCAACACTAACAAGATGTATCATTGATAAATATTGATTATACCATCACTGTATTTCTGTAGATATGACTTATGCAGAAAGTCCCATACAACCACTAATATCTCCAGGGAAAATACTCAAACCCCCATAACCATTTCTCATGTAGAAAACAAAATCCAACTACTCATAGAAATAAGACATACCTTTTGAACAAGTAGATATATCTGATGTACCTGATCACTGTAGACCTTTCTGGGAACTTGCTTTCAGACTCTAGAGACCTGTCATCTACATATTCTCAATTTTCTAGGGATTTTCCATCATGTACACTCCCTATTATAATTCTAGCCCACGTACATACACTCCCTGCTCCACTGCATCCTTCATACACCTCATAAACTAAGGTTTTTCAGTATTTTCTACAGTTACGAAACTTTCACCATCAACCCTTCATGATACCTCAG
This sequence comes from Picea sitchensis, assembly GCA_010110895.2. Classification (NCBI taxonomy): domain Eukaryota; kingdom Viridiplantae; phylum Streptophyta; class Pinopsida; order Pinales; family Pinaceae; genus Picea; species Picea sitchensis. The sequence goes on along the minus strand of SNQJ01S0125680.1, from coordinate 47,573 downwards.
ACTTGCACAACTTCATATGTATCAATGAGTACCTGAAATAAACCTTACACAATAATAGATATTCAATTTTCTCAATAGGTGTTAATAGGAGAGCCTTTCTCTCTTATTTATACTTCCATGTATCTTCCTCAATGGGTCACCTTCTAACCAACTTAACCCAATTTCCTTGTTTTAGGGCTAAACCACTTCTAACCCACTTTGCTACAAATAGTAAATTCTCCACTTCTAGTTGAAACTAATTCATTTTTAATTATTTTCTTATTGCAACAACTTAACCCATGATTAACTCCTAGATTTACTCACTTGACTAGTCAACTTCTTCTAGGAGCTTCTAGAATAATTTTGACTTATTTGTCCTTCTAGGTAACTCACGAGGGTTCTCCAATCTTCCAAGGCCATAACTATCTAACCGTGAGGAGCTATGTGGTGTTCCACATATCACTGGAAATGGCATGATATGTACTATCCATATATAATATTCTTACCTACAAATATATTAAACTTCATACCATTATACATCAATAAAATTTAAGTCCCTTAACCATAATGTTGGGGGTACCAAAATTTGCTACCTAACTTGCTTCAAGGGTTAGCATCAATGACAACCAACCCAATTAATCAACGAAAATTTTGCAAAACTCACCCAATTGAGTATTTGTTGTTACAACTACCTATGGTTGCGCTTCATTTCCACACTTATTCCTATGCAGACATTGACATGCATAATATCCAAACTTGTGACATGTAAAGAACTTGACTTTTCTCATGTCCTTATTATTTACATCTTGAGTGATAGACTCTCCACAGGAAATATTCTTGAACTTTTTGTTCCTTGTTTGAATGGAAAGACAAAGGTTCTCATCATGGCTACTCTTCAAACCATCCCTATACTCTAACCTAGTTTCCTATTGAATACAATGAGTTTATAGTCTATCAAACCTTGGAACTATCTCTCGTGCACACATCCCCTATATAGAAGGTTCCCAAGACTTGGGAAGACCTCTCAATGTTGCATTCATGAACTCAAGATCTGATAGTGTCTCACCAATGGTTGCAAGATGATATTGGATCTAGGTTGTCTTCATAAGATAGTTCATAACTATGTCCTCACTCGACATCCTAACAACTTGAAGTTGGTGCTTCAAATGTACAAACCTGCATGTATTCTTGTTTTGGTATAGACTCACCAAATAATCATACATTTCCTTGGAATATTTCTTCTCAGCAATGTGTGGTATCAAGTGTTCCTTTACGAATTCTAGAAACACCTGCTTAGCCTTCAATTTCTTCTTCTTGTGAGATGTCAATTCCTGTGGATCAATAGGAATTGCAGCCACTTCTTGAATATACCCTTTGAGGTCATTCTCCACGAATAGAAGAAGAATCCTTTCCTTCCATGCCCATAATTTATTTTTTGGACCTTCTAACTTGTCCTCACTCTTCAATGTGTTCACCATTGTGTCTCAAAGGATGATTCCCTCTCTCCTTCAAATCCTCAACTCCAATATCTAATCTAATAACCCTCTATAGAAACTTCTTTGTATTGTCATGTATAGCCCTGTACGTGACTATGACCACTACAACCCATGTATTTATGTGAATTTCACCACTATAACCTTCACATGTATGTGAATGTCATCATTGTGACCTACATACACCTTTGTACACCTACAAAATAAATTATTCTACCTCAATAATGTTGTTTCCCTAAAATCCGTCTCTCAATTTATACTTCTTGGTTACAAATCTTCTTACAACTGCTGAGACCAACACATTTGGTTTCCTTCCTTTATATCCTTATCTTTGATACCATGTTTATTTTAAACCCTCTCAGAATCAACCCTTGGTATACTCAAATACCATGTTGATATTCATCCTCTACTCAACACCTGACAGTTAGCTCAAAATAAAATCTCTTTAGCTACTAAAATCACAACTGAGTAATCAACTAAACATGCAACGAAAGCATAAACTAGGAAACCAAAATATCACACACAAGACACCAATATTTTTGGGTAAAATGCTACTGGAAAAACCCCGGAGGGAAAAACAATTCCATTATGATTTTATTAAGGTCAAATCAGAGCTCATGTAATGGGGAAAAGATTCCACTAAGAGAAATATAGAATACAAACAAACCTTGCAATGCCTGCATTATTGTACGACCCTGTACAAACATATTTCATGAGGTGTGCGATATTTTCCTTCAACAAACCCAAGTACATATGTGGTTATCTCTACTAACGCTCGCGTACACGTACGACAAAACCACATGGAAACTTTCATATGAAATATGACTTTCCTTTGGCTTCTATCCTTTGAAACCCACCTATGGCTTCCTTTTCTCTCTCTTCTCCTTGACTTGTATGACCTCTAGATGAAATTCCTTCTCTACCTATCCAATATCTTGAATCATGGACCTTTGTGATCCAACCCTCTCTTCATAAATATTTGGATGAAATCTCTTCACCTAGCCTCTGAGATCTCCTACCTCTAGTGTAAGAAAAAATACTTCTTTGCTTCTACACTCCTCAAACTAGAAAAAGTATTTCTTTTCTATCCTTGACCTTGGAATCTCACTAAAAGTCTTTAAATTTATCTCTTACCAAAGTATTTCCCTTTGATCTCTCATCAAAAGTCTCATGACCTCAACCTCTCGTCAAAAGTGTATTCATCCTTCTCCTAGACTTTCTTTTATAATCATGAGTTACAATCTATTTCTAATCTCTAAAGTTATCCAAGGTTGATATTGTTGGAATTGAAAATGCGGAAAACACAATTCACATATGATAATTAACAATCACCCAGCTAAGAAACACATGTATTTCATGTGGTTCACCCAAACATTAGGGTATGTCCACCAAGCATAGGCATCGGTTGTCTTATTATTCAGATCATGGAGATTACATCAGACATGCAAGTTCTCTCATTCATCTCACTCTATCGTATCTGCCTCTACGAGATTACATGAATTTATACACATTTACATAAGAAACTGATTATTAAATGCACTCCAATCCATATTCTAACTTGGTCTATTTTAGTTGCAACAAACGCAGAATAATAGGATCCAAATCCATCCATGGAAGAATTCATTGTCACCAAATCCCAACAATATCCACCTTGACAACAATTAACCTGATACCTTGCTCCTTCCTTTTGTTCATCACCTTTTCTGGAATTCAAGAGAAGCCAAGCACCACTGGAGCTTCTCTAATAAAATTGGTTTCATGATCTCGCTTGTGTGACTTGCACGAGTTTGGATTTCCTGAGGGGTCACTCCACCTCCAACATGTCTTACACAACTATGTTGTGAGACATATTTAGTGATAGATCTCCTCCTATCCAAGACACCTATAAAATATACATTACAATTATCACAGACCATCTCAGTGTAACCATTATAGGTGACATTTGTGCTTCTCAAATGTTGAAGCACCCATTTCACTGCAACACCTGAATCTGTTACATATCTGACAATGTTAAGCCCTAATATTGGCTCATTACCACTTAATTGGGGCATATTAGATTAGTAATGTTATTTTATTTATGTTGGATTTAGGCCATTAGTTGTAATTTAGATTAGTAATGTTATTTTATT
>SNQJ01S0125680.1:26444-38875 GCA_010110895.2 Picea sitchensis | reverse complement strand
AAAATGGAAACTCATGCTGAGTATACAAAGCGACAACAAGTGCCCTAACATTATATATATATATATATATATCGTGGCATAGATATAAAATGGAAGTAGTTTGTCAATCATTGACCATTTCCACCCTCACAACCCTCGGGAGCATCCTGGAAATATATCTTTATTCTCTTGCTTGAGGATGCACCTCGAGCGGTTCTAGGCCTAGGCATGCATCGATGCTCTGGAGACTACATAAAGAATAAACAATGTTATTAGTTTTTTCATCAATGAATTAATAGACATACAAATTGATACTTTGTAATTTAACCTAAGACAAATCATCGTATATGAAACAATCAATCGTGAGAGTGTTACCCTCCTCCATGACCCCAATCTCTCTGCAATACCACCTTGAATTAGTTACAAGGATCATGTCAAGAAAATTAAACAAATATGCATAAAAAAAAATCATGAAACATAAAAATTATCATCAATGCATGTTGGCCCTTGACCAAGTTTTGAGAAACACTTGGTCATATTTGACCATTTTTGGGACTTCAACGGCCTGTCAAATATGGAGTGCAAGGCGAAGCGGAGATCATGGAAGCTAGACCCCCTTTTTGGGTCATTTTTGGGTTTGGGGGATAATGTAACGGGACCGGGATGTCGACCCATGCGTTTACCCATGTTTAGGCCCCTTTTTGTAATGTATAAGTAGAAGTCTAGGCTATTTAAGAAAAAACCTTTTGGAGGACACTTGGGAAGTGGCTTAGTGCTAAGAGATGATTTGTGTGATATACTTGTAGAGCTGAGTGCAAGTATTGTAAGTGTTGAGTGCATGGATTGTAAGAAGGTTTTATGCTTAGAGCTACTCGGGGAAGGAGGATCTAGCGAGCTGCGCAGATCTCATGTTCTACGCGGAGTAGGTTTTGAAGCTCTGTGCTTGTAACTGATTGGCCAGCAATAATAGAGAAGAAGAGTTGGTGGACGTAGCCCCAGGGTGGGGGTGAACCACGTAAATCTATGTGTCATGCTTTGTGTTGTTACTTACATGTGTTTTCCCTCTCTTGCTAAGTGCTATGACATGTTTAGATAGATTTACTTATGCTTTGTTCTTATTAGATGTGTACAGATGATAGATTTGATGTGTATGAAGTTGCTAAGTGCTTGGTCTACCAAATCCGGTCTGTTGTATGTTGCTAAGTGCTGAATCATCTTAGATCTAAGTATATACTGCAATGCTCTGTGTTATCTGCAGAGTGAGATAAGGGTTAATTCTAGGTGAACTATTGATGCTAAGTGCTTTGTTAAGTGTGTAATCATATATTTGGATCACAGCTAAGTTTGCAGACACCTGAGTCTTGCAATCACCCCTGCCTCTACCTCAGGTGAGACTTCATCTACTTCGCAGGTGTTGCTGAAAGGGCTGGTAGTTAGGGTTTTGTTGGTGCGTTGTTGTAGTGTTGAACCCTTGGTCTACCCATGTTCCAACAAACGGTTCCGTTGTCGGGACCTAAAACTGTAATTGTTGGGAACTAAGGAAGAAGAATCTTTGTGCAAAGATTCATCCTGAACTTGTGGAAACTCTGTGCGTAGATCTATCACTCTAATGCGCAGTACTCTACTCGACCTACGAATCTTTGTGCTGAAGAAAAGAAGTCAGATATGAAGAAAAGAGGTATGATCTGTAAGATTTGTGCTCTGATAAAGGTAAGAATAGTGAAAGTTTTTAGATCTGGAAGCTTTGTGCTCAATAAGTGGAAATTTTGGTTTTTGACGCATGAATTTAGGTATGCTTGATAGATTTTGTCCTAGCTTGAAAACTAGAGCACTGTTAGATGAAATAACATTTGATATGAATAGATATGATAAGAATAATGAAAGATATGTTATACCTATGCATAGAAAGAATGTTTGGACTAACGAGTGGATGCAGGATCCTAGAAAGAAATTTTTGCAGGCTAGCCATTATGATCCTAGCACACAGTACAGGAAAAGTTGGGGATCATTGAAGAGAATGAGAGGATTAACTATTTGTTATAGTTGTAGAAGACCAGGACATCTTGCTAAGGAATGCCCTGAGAGAAAACCTAGTTGCCTCTGTTGTAAGGCTATGCACCATGAAGTACTGGATTTCCCTAGAATGATTGCTAGACTTGAAAAGCTAAATATCGAGCAAGAAAACCCTGAAGGAGATCAAGAGACTAAGATTATAGAAGAACCCTAGAAAGAATCAGAGATTATGTTACTGAAAATGAAAGAAACCCTGAATGAACATAAAGATGCCAGTTTGTCAAACATCTTCAAAGAAAAGGAGAAAATCGAAGTAAGAATAGGAGACTTCAACATTGACTGTGCTCTAGATGAGGAAACACAGATGAACATTATGACAGAAAGCACTTGGTAAACCCTAGGAAGGCCTGCTATGGTTCCTTCACTAGGAAAAATAGGGTTGTTTAAAGGAAAAATGGTAACCCTATGTGGCAGGATTACCCAGACAGCTATGAGTACCCATGGAGCTTCGACAGAGGAAGAATTTGAAGTTATTAAATTTACTGAGGACCATGCCCCATTTATAGCTTTGTTAGGAAAGATCTTGATTGAAAAAGACCAGATCCAAAGAAAAGAAGAAAAGGAAGCCCTAGAACAGAAGAAGCAAGAACTCATGGAATTTATGACTAGAAGGATCGCCTACTTGTTGGAAGAACAAGAGGACAGATCTAAGTTATTGGACACCAGGGACTTAGAAGTTGAAGCTATAAGAGCATTAGAGGAATCACAGAAGACTGAAATACCTAATCCATATGTTGAAGGAGTATTACCCTCGGATCTGAAGAAAGAATCTCAATAGTGCGAAGTGACTATGTCAAGAGAAGATAGGAATCAGAACGACAAAAGACCGACCGATTTGAAGACTACCGGGAAGAAGGCTAGAAAATTAAGTAAGAAAAAGGAGAAGATTGAAAAGTTACAAGAGATCTCGGGTGGAACACTGCAGAAGGAAAAATCACAGAAATTGAACTTCGTCGAGATATTAGAACAACGACATATGGCACTTCGTCGTGGAGAAGAAATCTAGTCGTTGGACCGATATACCCATTCGACTTCCGCCTGAACAGATAGAAAAGCATTAAAGGATCACCACCAGACCATTGGACCTCACCATAATGGACAGATCTACGATAATGGAAGCTTCATACCCATTGCAAGCAGATCGTTGACGAATTTCCTATTTAGCTCGTCGTTTCGTGCCCGAAGAACACTTTTGCCAACTTAAAATTTGAAGCCCGTAGAACTAGTGATTGTATACAGTGATCATTCCAAGAAGATTGTTCATCCTAGTGCAGTATCTGATATCATTGTGCCCCGATTATCTTTTCCAAGTGCATATGTCCGACGAGCTCACCGTAGTTGAGGAATCCGTCACAAAGGTCATTCTCGATTTAATGACTAAGAGAGTCATGTCGGAAAGAGGAATTTCCATCGGAGTCCAAGAATCATCGACGAGATGAGTGAAAGCCTCCCCGTCGAATGCTCGAGCAGGAACATGTCGAGCTGGCGCAAAAAGGAGAACTAAGCATAAAGACGACATAGCCAACGCGAAGTTAGTGCCATCCATCCTACCATCTTACATACCCCCTCTGAGTGGTGCGATTAATAGGGACAGTGTCTCTAGAGACTTTGAATACACCCTAGTCACTGCATATCTACTGAAAGGAGTATGCACCTACCATGTAGATCAAGACAAGGTTACAGCGTTGAAGTTTTGTGACATCAAACTGGGGGACCGTAAGGTTTACAGTATGTTTGCCCCATATAAGTAATTGACAAGAAATAAGAGAAATAATTCGAATATTGTCCCTCAGCAATGGACGATGAACCTCATGCAATCTACTTTGCTCAACATTATGAAAATACCACACTTCAGCAGACACCAGGAGGTGAATGCTTGTGTAAAATTGTTGCTAGCAAGTTACCACAGAGGATACCTGTGGTTAAACCGTCACATAACTGTTGATATGGCACTGATCAATACGATCATCAGGTTTAGCATGCAGGGCCCTGATCCCCAGGATTTCTACCCTAGGAAGACCGTGGACCACTCTCTGTCACAGAAGATTAAATAAGCTTATGGCAATGTCGAGAAGGGCGCGCGAGGCTACAAGGTAGCCTCTATCGAAAGTGGTGCAATGCACCTCACATTTCAACTGATTGTAGGGAAGCTGGTACATAAGAATCGACCTACACAAGTATCAGGCTTCGTAGTTGACCTCACAGAAAAATGCGCACAGGGACTACAGATGAACTGGGTGAAGTACCTGGTAAACCAGCTAGAGATTGACTGTAGAGAAGCCCAGGATCAGGGGCATGAATTCCATTTTAGTTGGCTTCTAATACTGATCACTTTTGTTGCATGGGAGCTACTGGAAGGCGCAACCTTCTTGGACCTCGACCCATTTGAGCCACTAGCCGCGAAGTTCAGTACATTATGATACTCGTCTGACATGAACAAGAAATGGAAATCGAATGTTGTTTTCCACATGTATTATAACCAATTGAAAGCATCCATAAGGGGTGAACCTCACATAACCCCGAACAATTTACAAAGGTTTCGACCTCTAATAAAGTTCAGTGTGGACCACCACTTTATATACCTAACTCCATGCGTCGATGAGCACCAGTAACAACTTCAGTCCTATTATAAGCTGACAGAAGAAGACCTAGAAGAGATCACCAAGGAATGGTCGACGAACCTCCTTGTTGCAGCAGATCCACCGAACATTTCAGACATCAACAACCCAGAATCTGTACAGGACACACCTGGGCCCAGTAAGACAAAGAATACGAAGAAGCCTAAAGAGGTTTAGGATGTAGATAGAAGATCTGTAAGGATGGTTTCCATCACACCAGATCAAGGAGATAATGGTGAAGACCTCGAGGAAGTCGAACTAAGACCAAAAGATGAAGTCGAAGTTATAAAGAAGAGAAAAGGGTCACCTCCGAAGTCTCCCTCCCGGAAGAAATTGAAAGCAATCGTAACTGAGATGCACACCACGCTCACTCCAGATGACCTCATATTCCTCCTCACAACTATGAATGAAGTCATAGAAGAGATAACAGAAAATCAGAAAGTGAAGCAAGAGCAGATATATAACAGGATTGAAATTCGGCTCCAAGAAGTGCAGCAGGAACTCCAGTCTAGCTGCGCAATCTCTGTTGCGCCTCTACCAGAAGGAACAACAAAAGTGGGAGAAGAATCAGTTCAACTCCGCAAGTTTTCTGATATAGTCGAAGTATGCCTTCGACACACACAGGAAGAAAAAGAGCAGGTTACTCAAGACTTAAAGAAAGTACAAGAGGAAATCATAGAACAACACAAAGCCATGCAACAAGAGAAGGATGCTCTCCAAGAAAAATTTGAATAAGATAGAGTGAAGATCCAAAAGGAGAAAGAGAAACTAATCGTGAAGCAGATCGGGATGGAAGAAGAAGTTAATCGAGAATTTCGCTCCATCAATTGCTTAGAACAAAAGAGAGAAGAACCCTTTGAACACCAAGTGATGAAGCTTGTTGAAGTTATTCAGTAGCTTCAACAAAGGGTCATAGAATTAGAGCTTCAAACTATACCAAGTACCCCACAAGAAGTAAGCGACCAACGAGAATTGAATGCTCAGAGTAGAGTCAAGAGGATTAAAACACTTGCTGCAAAATGCAAACAGTTAAGTAGAAAAAGTGCACAGATATATGAACAACTATCCAAAGACCCAGAGTTGAAGAAATTGGAGTCCCAACTTCAGGAAGAAAAGAAGCATGCAGATATAGTACAGGCATAGCTCAAGCTCCTGTCACCCATCGAGAGGATGAAGAGATCCCAGGAACAACGCACCGCCCAACAACTCATTCTTACCATGTAGAACAGAATGATGGAAGTCACCCAGAAACTCCAGCCGAGCCAGGAGGTGAGCTATCTACTATTTGAAGAAATTGAAGGCCAAGGAACAGTACTAGAACAAGTAGTTGTTACAGTCTAGCAACAACTGAAAGGACCTATCAACGAAGCGGTTATTCAAGAATTTGTTGAGAAAGAAGCAGTAGCATAGAGACAAGTTGAAGCACCTCGAGCCAAGATTGATACCTTTGAGGCAAAGTTACCCAGACCTGAGTGACTCAAGATGAGTCACAGGTGAGTGTTGGGGACCTGTTGGCCCTTGACCAAGTTTTGAGGAACACTTGGTCATATTTGACCATTTTCGGGACTTTGACAGCCTGACAAATATGGAGCACAAGGCGAAGCGGAGATCATGGACGCTAGAGCCCCTTTTTGGGTCCTTTCTGGGTTTTGGGGGATAATGTAACGGGACCGGGATGTCGTCCCATGGGTTTACCCATGTTTAGGCCCCTTTTTGTAATGTATAAGTAGAATTCTAGGCTATGTAAGAAAAAACCTTTTGGAGGACACTTGAGAAGTGGCTTAGTGCTAAGAGTTGATCTGTGTGATATACTTGCAGAGCTGAGTGCAAGTATTGTAAGTGTTGAGTGCACAAATTGTAAGAAGGTTTTATGATTAGAGTTACTCGGGGAAGGAGGATCTAGCAAGCTGTGCAGATCTCATGTCCTGCGCGGAGTAGGTTTTGAAGCTCTGTGCTTGTAAATGATTGGTCAACAATAATAGAGAAGAAGAGTTGGTGGACGTAGCCCTAGGGTGGGGGTGAACCACGTAAATCTGTGTGTCATGCTTTGTGCTATTACTTACATGTGTTTTCCCTCTCTTGCTAAGTGCTATGACATGTTTATATAGATTTACTTATGCTTTATGCTTATTAGATGTGTATAGATGATAGATTCGATGTGTATGAAGTTGTTAAGTGCTTGGTCTACCATATTCGGTGTGTTGTATGTTGCTAACTGTTGAATCATCTTAGATCTAAGTATTTACTGCAATGCTTTGTGTTATCTACGGAGTGAGATAAGGGTTAATTCTAGGTGAACTATTGATGTGAAGTTCTTTGTTAAGTGTGTAATCACATATCTAGATCCCAGCTAAGGTTGTAGACACCTGAGTCCTGCAATCACCCCTGCCTTTACCTCCGGTGAGACTTCATTTGCTTCACAGGTGTTGTCGAAAGGGCTGGTAGTTAGGGTTTTTTTGGTGCGTTGTTGTAGCGTTGAACCCTGGGTATTCCCCTGTGCCAACAATGCATTATCTCACCATGAATATCTCAGGCATCGATGGAGATTGACTAGCATATGGATAACTAGGTTATACAACTTGTTCTGAGACAACCTCTATCGTGGCAGTCTCTGTCGATGGTATCGAAAGTGGTGGTAGGAGTGGGTGGTAGACATGTGGGTTGTGATGGACCGTCATGGGTTGTAAAAGTGATTCCAACACCCTAGGTCTAGAGAAAGGAAACCCAGAAGAAACACCCATGTGCCCAAGGGGTGCAATACCACTATACCTAGAAAATGTATCAGTGACCTGCATACATATGAATAAAATTGAACTATTAGTACCAAATACTAAAATTCAAAAATATAAACACAAACAATTTGAGAATTATATGATATTTAACTTTACACATGATATCTATGAAACTTGTAACTTTTCCATCCTAGATGGAAAATCCCCGACATCACCTGGTGCAAAATCCTATAGAAACACGAGAACATATAAAAAATTTGAGGAGGTCATAAAATAAAGAAATTATTATGTTGAATCTATCAAATGTGATACATACCTATGTGTACAGTGCACCCAATGAACATGTTTCCACTACTGTTACATTAGTGGCGGGGCTAGGCACTGATGCATCCATAAGCATAGAGAGTTTGTTGCTAGGATGCAACAACTACAAAAAAAAATACAATCAAATATCTATATAAATACACAAAATACAAAATAAATGTATAATGATGAAGAACATAGAGAGGTTTAAGATAATAACCTCCTCCATGAAGCTATGTTATCCACTAGGCTCTATATTCCCATCGCATGTCTTCCCGTATCTCGAGCAATTGTGAGGTTCACATGGACGGTTTCTATGTCCATATGTCATCTCCTTACTATACTCTCTTGTGCATGTTGACGCTCCAACTCCTATATCAATGTCACTGGTAGACACCTCACATCAAGATAGTGAAACAAATCTATTGTGTTGCACTAGGCTACGAGTCAATGAGGAGATGGCTAGTTGTACTTGTTGCAATTTATCTACAATGGGAGGATGTTGGGTAGGGGGGTTAGGCCTTTCCTGGGGGGAGAGGGACCTAACTTGAGGTTGCTCCTAGAATTTTCTCAGTCCCGTGCAGACCCTCGAACCACCCCATGGAAGTCACCAATGTCAAAGTAGTTGACATTCTTACCCATAATAAACTCAACCCATAATTTTCTCAGAAAATATAAGGGAATCTCCTTGTTATTGTATGGAGGTTTATGAAAAACCATGTACCACCTATCCATCCAATTTTGACTAATTTGGGGATGGATGCACTAGTCAATGGAGATGTGTTTCCTAGTCAATGGTAGTTCTTGTCCATTTCTAGGATCCTTAAAAATAGACAATATTGTTGTTTTGAAATTCCCAATTCTTTGACTTGGTTTCTATCCAAACCAATGCTATAGTACTAATACATTTGTGCCCTACAATCATATAGAGGTCAATTTCCCTTGGGAACTTGTAATGGACTGCACAATGATGTCCAAAGAAGTGGCCAAGGAGACTCTGCTAGGCTCTCTAGTCTCCCTTAATTGTTCCTCAAGGGTTCATAATATAACCAAACCCCCATCAATTTCAGTGTTTACATTGTGTGGTGGTGGTGGGTTGGGGTTTTTATCTTCTTGGTTTTCTTGTGAGCAATTTAAATTGTATTGGGGTTTCATTGTATTATATATTCTACAATTTAAAATCCATGGCATGTAAATTAGGTTCCTTTTTTATTTAAAATACATTTTTTTTTGTTTTTTTTTAATTTAGATTATCGGGAGATAAATACTAAATTGGAATGACTAAATTGGATTAAAATTAAGAAAAATGTAATATACCTGGACACGGTGGCCCCCTCCTCCCTTTCTTCCTCTTCTCTCGCTCCACTATACTTTCCCAATGAGAGAAGTGTGAGCGCAGTTTGTGCACAATGGGAACAAATCACGCTCGAGCCCTTAATATATTTGTTATCAATAAGACCGTGTACATGTTCTTAAGAGCATGCACATGCTCTTAAGACTACATACATTCTTTTTCCACTAAACCTATGTGGAAATCTACATGGAGGTTCAGCCATATCTGAACCTATAGGTATAGGAACGCATGTGCACACTTGTTCTTGTGAGTGCACATTCTTATTCATGCCCTTGCCACTTTTTTGGCCACCAAATTCTTGCACTCACCCATTGATACAAATTGAAAATTGATAAATTGTTAGTTGAAAGTGAAAGCGATAAAATTTATTATAATTAGGTTGTTATACTGAAGGTGAAAGTGGTAAAATTTATTATAATTAAGTTGTTATATTGAATTTTTTAACTAATAGTTATCATTGAATTTCCAAATGTAAGATTATTGATCATTATGGTCTAAGAATTATTATGTCAAAATGATAGAATTTCATTCTCACATTAAGAGATTCCCTTACATTTAAGTAAAACAAGATCTTAATTAATTTTAAAAGGAGGTTTCCTTACATTTAGGTAAAACAAACTCTTAATTAATTTTAAATCTTATATAAAAAATAAATATACTATTTTACATGAATATTATATTTTAGTATAAAAAAAAATATTAATTTTTATATTATTATTCAAGTTAAATGAAATATAAAAAATACAAAAATTATCTTAAAATGCCACTTGATTGTGAATATTAAGTGTGTTATTAAATCATGCCATGTTAGAGAAACATGTTTAATTGAACATCCTAAAGCATTAACTATTAGACTTGGCATGAGTTAACTTAGAGGTTATTTGGATGATGGATCTCTTCCTTTATCAATAGACTTCTCTTGAGCTAACCCAAAAGTTAATAGGGGTTTCTTCCTCTTAATTTGGCGACCTGAGTAGCATAGGTAGGAGGACAATGTCACTAGAAATACTTCTTGATAACTTCTTCATCATTGGATTTATTTTTATGTTTTTTTAAAGTTTATTTATGTTGTACTTATAGAGATAATACTCATCCTCTATCCCTTTACTTTATTTTTTTAGCATCACTCTCTGACTCCACCCTAGATCAATCCACACTTAATTTACCCTTCATTTACCTATTTTCCTTCCATACTCATCCATCCTCCACCCTAGATCAATAATCACTCTCTTTACCCTTCATTTCCCTATTTTCCTCCCATACTCAACCATCTTAAAAGTCCCAAGTCATACCTAGTCCCCTTACTTTCTTAAATACCGTATTTCCACTGTAATCCCCCCCACGGGTGTCTATGAACCCCTCTATACTAGTTTGATGTACTCAATTTCTCTACACCTTCATTATCATCTCACGTCGTTATACTCTCATAGATTGCAAGCATGCAGGAAACATATTCAACATTCATGATATGAAGATGGGATCATCATTTCATGTTGATCATGAGATGAAGATCATCCATGTTTGGTGGATTGTTCGAGAATTTGGAAGAGTATCATGTCCTCACTACAAGGAAATATTGATATCTCATCATGTCTTGATGATGAGTTCATGCTAAAATTACTGTTCCATGAGGTCATACCCAACAATGCTCCTCACTTGTAGTCATACATGCCACATACAATAGTACTATGTTCAATTTCCACATGTCCTTATGTCAAGCACAAACCATATTACATGGAAACATGTTACAATGGGTACAAAAGAAATGAAATTTACATGAAATGTGTAATGAGCACAACATGCTAAAAACTAGGTTTAAATGCCCTATTGCAAATAAAATTAACAAGGGCATTGGGCACATAAAATTTTATTGTACATTTAACAACATAATAAAAACTCATGAATGAATTGTATTTGCACATACTCAATAGAAATTAATATTACATGGTGAAAATTAATATAAAAAATATAACATAAATTTTATCTTTTATTTGGGAATACAACTCGCTACATACAAGGGACATTCTTCTAAGCCATAGGAATTTCTATTAATTTTCTCTCAACAATAAGCCAACCCCGAGTTGAGGTTGAGTCCACAAGGAGGTTTGGCCCTCTTGGTTGTCCACTCTCCAAACTAAGAAACACAAAACCCTCCTTCTCCTGAACCTACAAAACCCAAAGAATGGGATGCCCCTTCTCTGGAACACAATCCCCCAATCCTTCCCACTTATCTCCAAGGCTCCAATGCACATGATTGGCCAGGAAATCTCTTAATTAGAGGCTTACTGTTAATATTATGGTAGCTGCGGGAGGTATTTACCCCTATGTTTGAACCTGATGAGAATAGAAGACTCTGGGAAGCAAGAGAAACCCTAATGAGTTGGCTAATAACCCTAGAAGCCTTATCGGCTCAAGAAGAAAATTTTTGTTAGGCTATTAGCCTCCAAGAGAAGAAGTCAGCCAAAAATTAATAATAATATACTGAACAGACACATACCCAGAAGGAGAAGTCGGCCCCAGCAAACTGGCAGGATTACTATAAATACAGGGCACCAGTTCTCATTTGACAGCATCTCAGGACTACATTTTTCCCAGTTGGTGCGCACTGCAGTTGCAATTGGTGCGCAGATTTGGAGGAGGGTTGTAGCTGCAGCTGCAGCAGCAGCTAGTTTCAGTATTGGCTTGGATATATCTTGGCTAGGGTTTGGAACATCTGATCAGTCTTTTGTGATGCACTATCCTTGGGGATTGATGCACTACTCTTTGTTTGGCTATCTAGCCTAGGGTTTACTTCCGGAGGAATTCTCAGGTCAAGGTTAAGGTGCTTGGAGGGAGGCTTCGGCCTGTGGTTGGGTGATGATGGTATCGTCAATGGTAAAACGAGCACACCATATTCTATATTCTAACAGGTTATGGGCCCACACCCCTTCAGTCAGCCTAAAACACTGGAAGGAAACATAGCCACTAGATATTGAGCTCATTGAGGAACTGCCGCTAGGGTTACTAGCAGGAGCAGCTTTCAAAAGCACTGCAGCTAGGGTTACTAGCAGAAGCAGTTGTAGAAACCCTAAACCTCTTGTTGAGGAACCTTAAGTGATGAGATTGACCTAATCTCCGGATAGATCAGTGTGCCCTAGCCCAGCGCATCTCCTAGTACTCTCAGAAGGCCAAGACGTGAAGTTTGAATTTCTGGTCAAATCTAGGGTTTGACCAAGTCAAGCAAGCCATGACGAATTCCATGAAGTCTGAGAACAAGATAGATGGAGCCTCTAACTTCAGAGCATGGAAGACGAGGATTGACCTCATCCTTGCTAAGAATAAAGTGTTGGACATTGTGAAAGGAAAGATCGTGAAGCCAGAGTTTAAAGAAGG
>SNQJ01S0125680.1:0-26434 GCA_010110895.2 Picea sitchensis | reverse complement strand
ATTATGGTAGTTGCGGGAGGTATTTACCCCTACGTGTGAACCTGACGAGAATAGAAGACTCCGGGAAGCAAGAGAAACCCTAATGAGTTGGCTAATAACCCTAGAATTCTTGTCGGCTCAAGAAGACATTTTTTATTAGGCTATTATCCTCCAAGAGAAGAAGTCGGCCAAAAATTAATAATAATATACTGAACAGACACATACCTAGAAGGAGAAGTCGGCCCCAACAAACTGGCGGGATTATTATAAATACAGGGCACCAGTTCTCATTTGACAACATCTCAGGACTACAGTTTTCCCAGTTGGTGCGCACTGCAGTTGCAGTTGGTGTGCAGGTTTGGAGGAGGGTTGCAGGTGCAGCTGCAGCAGCAGCTAGTTTCAGTATTGGCTTGGATATCTCTTGGCTAGGGTTTGGAACATCTGATCAGTCTTTTGTGATGCACTATCCTTGGGGATTGATGCACTACTCTTTGTTTGGCTATCTAGCCTAGGGTTTTCTTCCGGAGAAATTCTCAGGTCAAGGTTAAGGTGCTCGGAGGGAGGCTTCGGCCTGTGGTTGGGTGACGAGGGTATCGTCAATGGTAAAACGAGCACACCATCTTCTATATTCTAACACTTACAACCAATATTATGGTCACACATACCACATTTTATGCATAAACTCAACCCTCTCATGGTTTTTATCATACACAGTAGAGATGGTGCTCTTTTCCAACACCCATCTCCTCTCTTGCTGCCCAAAAACGTCATGTAAAATCTATCAAAAAAATATACTCGAATTTCATTTTTATTCATGTAAGATTTAACTCTCACATTTCCCAAAAGTGGTTGTATTTAGCCCATATTGTCAAAATTTAGTGAGAAGATGTTTCTCACCTACCATTGTTACATCATTTCGTATCTATTTTGATATTTCAAAGGAGGTAAACATATTAATATAAATGGGTGACCCCTTGGACCCCCTTTTAGCCCCCCTCTTTTCTGGAATCATCGTTATTGTCCCTCTCATATCGCAACCAACAATTTAATTTTATTGATTACTTTTAATGTACAAAATACACATATGAGCCCTAAAACATATCAATTTGTATGGGCTCTCTAGCTTAAAACATATAGGCTCACGAGCCTAAATCGCATTTGCACAATTAGATTACAATTTATGGGGATTAAAACTGAAAATGCCACAAGATGTGCACACTATTGTTAAATTCATTCATTTTCTTGTTGACTTACAATTTTTATGAACTTACAATAAATCAATTTTTAATTTTTTTCTAAATTATTTGTTATTTGATGTTTAATAAAATAATTATTTTTTAGTAAGGAAGAAAGAATTCTCTTTAATTAGAGAAATAAACAAATTATATAAAAAATATAATAGATATGTGAGACATTCTCTTGCTCCAAGTATATATCTTTAAATGGCACTTATCCAAATATATATCACTCGGAGAAGTGGAATAATTAAAGAGACTTGGTAGCTTTAATGATTAGTTTTCAAAACTAGCACTTTGCCTTCTAAGTCGTATAGTGGTTCTTGCATGTTTATATTGACGCATGCGTCAATAGAAGATGTGAATAATACAACCGCTCATTTGATTACCAAAATAACTATATATATATAGACATGGTTTTGTTCTTTTCATATTAAATTAGTAAATCTACCATTATGAAGGTATATGATTGAAAGTTGCAATGCCTATATTTAAATAAATGAAGTGAAATAAACAAATAACAATAAAATATAATAATTTCAAATCACATGATATGGTTGGTGTAAATGAAGAACTTGAATTAATGAAATGTAAAAAGAATATTTAATTGTGTGTAATTTATTATCTATATATTTTCATAGAATTTATTTAAAAAGAATATTCTAATAACAATATAATTTTTATAAGAGAATCTAAAACTCTTTTTATATAATCATGTTTTAAAAATTGATTTTAATTTTTTTATTACTCTTCTTTTCGTAATTTAATTCTAATCACTTTTTTACATAAAACAAATCTAATTTATATCTTAATCATTTTTCCACATAAACAAATAGATTTCACATAAACAAATATAATTTATATCCTAATCATTTTTCCACATAAACAAATCACTTTTACAAAATAAGATTATGAATTTACCATGACGATTTATCAATTGACATTAATTTTATAAATCAAAATAAGATTAATTAAGTTTTAAAATTTACCTCTTCATTACAATTTACAACAAGCGGATATCCTCAATGTTAACAATGGTAAATTGACCTTTATACGGACTGTATAACCATAAAACCTTGACAACATAAATTGTCACTTTAAATGACAAATCCAAACCCAATCTTGTTGTCTACTATTCTTGTAATATCCCCAAGGACGAGCCATGTTGTAATCATGTTTATGAATTGTACATCATGTTTTATAGGTTGGTGAGCCGAGTTAATATAAGTTGGTAAGCATTATGAGTTTATTAGGCTAGAGAGCCTAGGTGTTAAGGTCAGGAGCCTGTTTTTGTATATGTAATTATGCAGAACATTAATAAAAATATAAACATTGTTGCGTGCAAACCGACCACGATGAATGAGTGATGGGGGACTAAGATTCCACAAAGTGGGTAAGGGATTGGGGGCTGGAAGGTTGGAAAGAGAGGCTAAGTGTTGAGCCTAGGGGCTTAAGTCCTTGGGAATAATATTTTAATATTATTCCAAAAACCATGTGAAATATATGTTTTGTCCTAAGTTCCTGGAGAGGAACGCATGCTGATGGAGTGCATGCAGCTTCATGGGTGACATGTGTCGACCAAGGCACATGCAGTTAAAAACTACAGAAGTCAGCCGTGGAGGGGATCACTCCTCATTCCATCATCCTTTGCGTCTGATTTTGGATACCCTCACGCAGCTCTGAGAACTAGAAAACCAAGATGTCTTCCTGAAGACCAAAACATCATCTGTTTGATTCCATTATTGGTCTGTGTTTGTCCTTGACATACCTATGCACCGTTGAGAGAACTGGTTAGGAGAGGAAAGTCGACTTGTGAGTTCAAGAACCCAGTCTATCCGCCACTACAAAGATGAATCCGTACCCGATCTGTCTGTAGGTTGCTGCTTTCTGTTTTCCTAAGTGGGGTTGTGTTGTGGTTATCCTCACCGTGCGGGAATTGAGTCGGAAGGGGCTGAAGAACTGGGTTGTAAGGCCCTTAGTTGAAGAGGCAGTTTGTCGGGCCTGTGAGAAGCCATTTCTAGGTGAAGGAGTATGTTGGGAAGTGGTGTTCTTCTAGAGAGAGTCCAACACCAGCTACGGAGCTCTAAGACTTCCTGATCCAGCCTGTTGCCGAGACCCATAGAGGGAGGTGAAGCACTGATGGACTGTGTCTGTGAACAGAACAGGCATTTGGGGAATGAGAGTCCGTGAGTAGTGGGCATGTTAGCACTCTATAAATTTTGTCCGGCTGAATAGATAGATGACAAAAGTAAATGTTTCAACTAGTTTTAGAGCTGAGGCACTAGCCTGCTCAACTCAGAGAGGGCTCTCTCATGTCACTTGATACATCTATGGAAATCAATGGCTAGAATTGGTTTGTTTTGGGGTTTTAACAAAGGTGTTGAAGAGTTGAATATGACCTTTGGGCTATGGGGTCAAGAATGTAGGATGCATTTCCAAATTGTGAAAACAATCAAGAGGAAAAGGCTAAATGAGGAAGTGACTTCTGAGTTTATGCTTGAAAATTTTAGATCATATAAGAAGAAAAGAAACACACAACTATTATCAGAGAATTATAGTAATGAATTCTGAAACGGTTTAGAAGAGATGAACATAGTCTAAATCGCCAAGTCGAGAGCATTGAATAATGAATTCTGGACTTTTATTTTCTCAATTTAGATAGAGGAAAGCAAAATGAAAATACAGAATAATAGGAATCACACACTATGAGAGAAAATGAGACTCATAACACCACCAATTAGAATCTTTTCATAAAAAGTCCCAAAATTTGTCTCTACACCCATGTATTCATTCTAGCCCCAGAGATTTATAAAGTTTTCCTGCACAGAGGGCAGGCTCCTCTTTTCTCCATCCTTCTATACTCGTGAGGCCAAGCATATACAGAGGAATTTCATATGGAATTTAAAATGTTTCAACTTCCTCATAATTCTAAAAACAAATACAAGTTACAAAAATGAAGAACAGTAGTATTATTTAAAGGGACCATTAGTAATCGATCTGTCATATCAGGACTCCCTTCTCTTAAGCCAAAATCTATCCAAAACTATCTGAAATACACCAAAAATTTACCTGAGGATTCACCTCATCTTGGCGATTTCCTCCTCCAGGGTACTCCACTAATCAAAATTTTCCCCGACGCTCTCTATCATCTCAATTTTGGCCTCTGATTTCCTCCTTTTTGTCCTCTTCTTCTTTGCGGATGGGTGGCAGGTGTTGTCTGCGTGTTCATTTATGACAAGATCCCTCATAATGGGGTTTAATTTTACTTCCGACTCTGTCTTAGTTTCAGGTTTGGTATGAAATTTAGTCACCAACATCTGCAAGACCCATCTTTCATTCTTACTTATTGACCTACTTGGTACCTTAGCTGAGAACCTAGTCGCGCCAGACATCGTTTAACGGGTATTATCCATGCCTTCTAGACTTCGCAGAGAACTTGATTTGGCCACCCTTTGAGTTTACAGAATTTAGGAGCACAGACCAAGCTTGTTTTTCTTACGCATAAGATGACAATTTCCTAGAATATGATAAAATGATTCATATCTGAGATTTGAGGTTTGTGTACTTTGCTCACGAATTATTGTCACGATACCTTGGTGTGCCATGCTTCATCAATCCACTTCAAATGATGAGCCTTGAGTTAGTTATGTGGCGACGTCCTTTTGGTACGTCATCTGGGAAAGTACCTGGACCGGTGATGTGAGGTGATCTGACCAATCGACATCCTCCCCGCGAGCTATCGACATGACGTTTTGAACCATGTGACATTAGGGCCATAGGAAAAGTGGTTTCAGGCAATCCATCATCTCCCCCGATGCGTGTGTAAGAGCGCCACGCATTCCCTGTCGAAACCATAATAGTTTTCCCCGATCTACCTTCGCGATGTTAAGTTTCGTGCTATTTGTTTGTCCAATGTAGGCTTTGACCATAGATCTGAGATTCTTCAAGATCGACGGCCCGCCGAGCTACTCCCTTCCCACTTCCTCTACATTCATTCATATGCCGTGGAATATAGCCGAGTGCCCTGAACTATCAGACCTCTACTGTGGTATAGCGTCTCGCTAAACTTCAGAAATTTTTAGATCCCGATAAAAATTGTTCGGGTGATAACAGGGCATAAGAAGGCATCCTGGGAAGAATCCTTCCGGTTATTTTATGCAGTTTTCCCTATAACCTCATCCTAGACTAGGATTCCTTGCCTTGGGTGGAGCTTAGTCCTAGCTTGGGGTGACCCACTTATGAGCGTGATGAGGAGCATGGTTTAACGCTGGGAGGTTCGTGGAAGGCCTGGATGTGGTTGGTGGAATTACGCCAGTAATAAAATATAAGTGTTAATTTTGTACTTAATTTATAAGTATATGCATGTCTGTGATTCTTGCAATATTATCATGTATTCCTCTGTAATCATGAATTATTGTTAATCCCATTAAACCTACATGTTAGTCGTAATTCTATGATTACTTTTTTTGGTTTAGTTAAATGTGTGTAATATGACTTAATTCATGTTATATATATAAGTATGAGAATTTTGTTTTCACACAATAGCATTTGCCCAGTCGTGGGGTTGACGGTCGGGGACATTACAGTATGGTATCAGAGCATGGTTTACAACACTGAACCTAAATGGGTTGGATAAGTGGTCATTGGACCCGAATTTCATGTGGGAATCGTGTTTGGAAGAACCAATTTTTGGACCTTTGGATGTTCCTGAGTGCCAAGGAGTCACTTGGTTGTGTTACAAAGCTCAGGAGGTGTAGCGGTATTATAAAACCCATAGTCGGTGTGGTATATGGTCACAGGGAGAGAGAGAGATCAACGCATGAGGTGTTTGAGCCGTTGGATCTGATTGCGAGGAAAGGAGACCCCTTATGACCGTTAGATATAGAGAAGGTGCCGGAAGGATATCCGAGAAGCCTTTAAGGAGTTCGGCGGTCAGGAAAAAGTGGGGAGCGCTGAGACACAGAAACCCGAAAACCCGAGAAGATCTATGTCTTAGATCTGGGAAGAGGGCTCGACCGTTAGATCTTGTGGAGTCACGCTTGAGTTATTCGTGAGAAAATTTCAGATTTCACAAATTCGAGAGATGGGAAGTGAGGAGAGGTGAACACCTCCGAAACCTGAAACCCCGAAATCCTGAAACGATCTCCACCATATATCATAGGAGAGGAGCTTTATCATTGGATCAAGTAGATGAATAGACCGTAATTTTGGAATTTCGGCAAACAGAAGTTCGAAATGTGTGGATGCATGAACTCCCGATGCCCGAAACTCCGAAATGAAAAGTGAAAGTGGCGGGACCCTATGACGTCACCAGAAGTGATGTGGACCTTCTTAAGGACACCATGTGTCACTACCTTGGTTGGCGATAGCTATGCTATGGGCCCAGGGGGAGAGAGGTCGAAAGTTCGAGAGTCGAGAGTTGGAGAGGGAAGGGAGTGCGAGAACCTCCGGGACCAAAACCCCGAAGCCCTGAAATCCTAAAACCCAAAGTTTCATTTGGAGAGCCTTGTAGCACCTAGCAGTTTAGCGTTTGATCACGGCCCATGGACACATGGGTTGGACACTAAAAAAATGGGGGCTATCGCCCAGAAATTGCAGAGCCAAACAGAGCTCAAAAAATTCGTGGAATCAAAACATTTTCTTATTCGCGTTGGTTTATGAATGTTTTAGTTTTACTAAGGGTTTAAGTCCTGACAAACTTCGGTTGACTGCATGTTGTGTGTGCAGAGTTCAACGAGTGTCAGGGCAACCATGAATCGACGTCGAGTATAGAAATGGAAGAGGTGCAGATTGCCTCCAATTCAGAGAATGAAAGAGAAGGAAGGGATGTCGACTTGGGAGTCGAAGGATCGAACTCCAATGGGCACATAAGGGAATTGGATAAGGAAGGGCATATGATGAAAATCATTGAAAGATTGAAGAAAAATGCCCAGGCTTGTCCAGCTGATAGCCAAAATCTCATGAGGGTCAAGGATCACCAGGGTGAATTCAACTTAAAGATGTTAAAGATCTTGGAAAGAATAGAAAGGAAATTGGAAAAGGAGAGTGACACAAGCAAAACAGGGAGTCACAGGACCCCTGAGAGAAAAAGAAGATCGATGAGTGGTAGCAGACATTGTCGTCGCTCCCTAAAGCATTCCGGTAAGGAAGCACACAGTAGTTCAAGCCCATCCCCTACCAGAAAATACTGAAGATCTGGAGTGGATGAATTGAAAGGGGAGATGAACAAGATTAAGCCTCCTACGTTTGATGGAGAACATAAGAAGGAGGAAGATGATGAAACATGGTTTCTTGGCATGAGGAAATATTTCCAACTACATAATTATTCCTCTCATGTAGAAGGAAGATTTGTGATGTATCAACTAAAAGGAAAAGCATCCATGTGGTGGGATCAGCTTGTGCAGGTGCAACACATTAGAGAGAAAGATATCACTTGGAAGGAATTCAAGAGGTATTTCGAGAGGAAATACCTGACTAAAAGATACTATGACAGAAAGATGAAGGAGTTCTTCGAACTCAAGCTGGGCAGCATGACCATTGATGAATACGAACGAAGGTTTTTGGAATTACTGAAGTATGTTTCGTTCATCAAAGATGAGGCTGTCAAGATTCAGAGGTATCTGAGTGAACTGCCACCTCCCATTGGTGACAAGATTCAGTATGATGATCCTAAGACTATGGAAGAAACAATAAGAAGAGCTAAATGCTTATATGAACAACAAAGATAAAAGCTTACCTTTCGGAAGGCTTGGGATGACCAGAAGAATTTTAAGAAAGAACAAAGGCAGAAGGGAAACAAACCTCCCTTTTTCAGAAATAGTCCTTAAGGAAAGCCATCGTTTAGAGAGCTGAGAATGGCTGAAGTGGGGGAACAAAGGTTGAGACAGACACCCATTCAGTGTTGGGGATGTAAAGAGAACCACAAGTATAGACATTTTCCCCATAAAAATGGAAAAGCAAGAGCTATCCATAATGTTCAACAAGATGAAACAGTGGAGGACATGGGCAGTAGAATGCCAAGGATCTATACGGCCCTGGACAACAAGCAAGCTGAGTTTCAGTCGCACATGATTAAAGTGGAAGGTATGATTAACAACCAACCATTTATTATTTTAATTGATTCAGGGGCTATCCATAGTTATGTATATCCTAGGGTGGTGGAAAGTTTGCATTTATCAAGAAGAAAACATGAAAAGTCTTGGTTAGTGCAGTTGGCTATAGGAACCAAGAGGAAAGTCACTGAGTTAGTTAAGTCTTGTCCTATGGACATGAAGGGATTGAGCATGAAGGTTGAATTGAATATTCTTCCTTTAGGCTCTTATGATTGTTTAATCAGGATGGATTGCTTGGACCAGCACCATGCCCTTCTGGACTGTCATAACAAGGAATTTACTTGCCTGGATGAGGAGTGGAATCGGAAAACATTCCAAGGAATTCCTAGAGCTGTGTTTGTTAGAGAAATCTTAGCAATGCAACTGAAAAAGTGCTACATGAAAGGTTGTCAATTGTTTGCATCCCGTGTGGAGGAAGCATCTAGAGATGAAGTCTCAAATATTGGAGACCATGTGGTACTAACAGAGTTTGAAGACATATTTCAGGAGGTACCTGGACTACCTCCAAAGACAAATATCAATTTCTCTATAAATTTGATGCCTGGAGTAGCTCCAATGTCGAAAGCTCCTTATAGAATGAGTACGCCAGAGCTGAAAGAGTTGCAATTGCAGCTTGAAGAGATTCTAAAGAAGAGGTACATTTTCCCAAGCATGTCACCTTGGGGTGCCCCGATCGTGTTCGTGAAGAAGAAGGATGGGACATTGAGGTTGTGCATTGATTTCAGACAGTTGAACAAAGTAACTGCCAAGAACAAGTATCCTCTGCCAAGGATCGACGATCTTTTCGATTAGTTGAAAGGTACGAAAATCTTTTCGAAGATAGATCTGAGATCGGGATATCACCATGTAAGAATAAAGGATGAAGACATCATCAAGACTGCCTTTGGAACAAAGTATGGTCATTATGAGTTCACAGTGGTACCGTTTGGGCTATCGAACACACCTGTTGTTTTTATGTTCTTGATGAATGGTTTATTTAGGGACTATCTAGACAAGTTTGTCATAGTCTTCTTGGATGACATTCTGGTGTATTCCAAGTCAGAGGAAGAGCATGAAAAACACCTGAGGATGGTGCTGCAAGTGTTGAGAGAACACCAGTTGTATGCCAAGTTGAAAAAATGCTCATTTTATCAAAGGTAGATCCATTACTTGGGGCACATTATTTCAGAAGAAGGGATCGTCATGGATCCTGAGAAGGTTGAGACCATCAGAGAATGGTCAGCACCAAGGAATGTGGAGGAAGTTAGATCCTTTATGGGTCTATCGGGATATTATAGAAGGTTTATCGCAGGGTTCTCAAAGATAGCTCACCTTATCACTTCCTTGCAAAGGAAGGAGAATTTTTTTTAGTGGACTGAAGAGTGTGAGAAAAGTTTCCTGAGATTGAAGCAGTTGTTAACCAGCGCTCCAATCTTGAGGATTGCAGATCCAAATGTGGATTTTTTGGTGTGCACAGATGCATGTAAAGAAGGGTTGGGAGGAGTTCTCAGTCATAATGGATTCGTAATTTGTTATGAGTCCAGTAAGCTGAAAGTGAATGAAAATATTTATGCCACTCACGATTTGGAGTTGGCAGCAATCGTTCACACTCTGAGGAAATGGAGACATTACCTCATGGGAAGGAGATTTGAATTGAGAATAGACCACAATGGTCTGAAATACTTGTTTGACCAACCTACCTTAAATGTCAGGCAGAGTAGGTGGCTGGAGTTTCTGTCTGAATATGACTTTGATACCAAGCATATCAAAGGGAAGGAAATCAAGGTGGCCGATGCACTTAGTAGAAAGGTGCACAACTTACATGCTTCAGCCATTAGCATGTACAGGAATGATATTAAGGATAGAATTTTGGAAGCTGCAAATGCAGATTTGTAGTACAGAGACTTGGTATCAAATCTACAACAGAGTGAGAGACCAAAGAAAGAGGAAAATTACACCTTGGAAGTTGATGGAATACTTCTGTACAAAAACAGAGTGTATATACCCAATGTCCAGGGTTTGAAACTTGCGATTCTAAGATAAATGCATAACGTGACTTATGATGGGCACCTTGGGTATTAGAAGATTGTGGCAGTAGTCAGGAGCCATTACTTTTGGCCAGGTATGAAGAAAGATATCGTTGAATATATCTTCATATGTATGGAATGCCAGAAGGTTAAAGATGAGCACAGGCACCCAGCAGGGTTGCTACAACCTTTGCCCATTCCTGAATGGAAGTGGGAAGTGGTGACAATGGATTTTATTACAGGATTGTCCATAACAGGAAAGCTGCATGATTCAATCATGGTAGTGGTGGACAAGCTTACAAAAGTTGCCCATTTCATTCCACTGAAAACTACTCACAAGGCAACAGATGTTGTTGACATTTTCGTGAAGGAATTGGCACGATTGCACGAAATTTCTAAAACAATTGTGTTTGACAGAGACCCGAAATTCACCTCGAATTTCTAGAAAGGATTGTTCAAAGGATTCGGAACGAATCTGAACTTTAGTACAACTTATCATCCTAAGTTTGATGGACAGACAGAGAGGGTGAACAGAGTGATAGAATACATACTGAGAATGTATGTGATGGACAAACCATCAAAATGGGAAGACTACCTACACTTGGTAGAATTCGCTTACAACAATGGGTACCAAGCATCATTGAAGATGAGCCCATTTGAAGCACTTTATGGAAGAAAGTGCAATACTCCAGTAAGTTGGGATAATCCAACTAACAGGGCAGTAATTGGGCCAGAGTTGCTCAAGGAAATGGAAGAGCAAATGCTTAAAATTAAGAAAAATTTAAAATTTGCCCAAGACAGGCAGTAAAGTTATGCTGACAAAAATAGAACCCACAGAGAATTCAAAGTGCGTGATCATGTTTTCCTGAAAGTAAAAGCTAATAGAAGTTCCCTGAAGCTAGGAAACTGTGCCAAGTTGGCAGCCATATTTTGTGGGCCATTTGAAATCCTAGAAAGGATTGGGCCAGTTGCATATATGATTTCATTACCTGCATCCATGACTGTACATAATGTGTTTCATGTTTCATTTCTTAAGAAATATGTGCCTGATGCTAATCATGTTATCGATTGGAATGTGATTCAGGTGGAGCAAGAAGGTATCTTGCAAGTGCATCCTATGTGAATATTGGACAGGAAAAGCAAATAGCTCTAGAATCAATCTATAGGGCTTGTAAAGGCCAGTGGACCTGGTACAGTCCTGAGGACGTGACATGGGAGCATGAGGATGCTATGTGGGCAGAATACCTGCATCTTTTTGAAGATTTTGGAAATCTTGTTGATGTTGTGTGCAAGTTGCACTGAGGACAGTGAAAAAATAAGGGGAGGGGATTGTAATATCCCCAAGGACGAGCCCTGTTGTAGTCATGTTTATGAATTGTAAATCATGTTTTATAGGCTAGTGAGACAAGTTAATATAATATGGTAAGGCTTATGATTTTATTAGGCTGGAGAGCCTAAGTGTTAAGGTCGGGAGCCTGTTTTTGTATATGTAATTATGCAGAACATTAATAAAAATATAAACACCGCTCCATGCAGATCGACCACGATGAATGAGTGATGGGGAACTAAGATTCCATAGAATGGGTAAGGGATTAGGGGCTGGAAGGTTGGAAAGAGAGGCTAAGTGTTGAGCCTAGGGGCTTAAGTCCTTGGGAATAATATTTTAATATTATTCCAAAAGCCATGTGAAATATATGTTTTGTCCTAAGTTCCTGGAAAGGAACGCATGCTGATGGAGTGCATGCAACTTCATGGATGACATGTGTCGACCCAGGCACATGCAGTTAAAAACTGCAGAAGACAGTCATGGAGGGGGTTTCTCCTCATTCCATCATCCTTTGCGTCTAATTTCGGATACCCTCACGCAGATCTGAGAACCAGAAAACTGAGACGTCTTCCTAAAGACAAAAACATCATCTGTGTGATTCCTTTATCGGTCTACGTCTGTCCTTGACATACCTATGCATTATTGAGAGAACTGGTCAGGAAGGGAAATTCGACTTGTGAGTTCAAGAACCCAGTCTATCCGCCACTGCAAAGATGAATCCGTACCCGATATGCCGGTAGGTTGTTGCTTTCTGTTTTCTTAAGTGGGGTTGTGTTTTGGTTATCCTCACCGTGCGGGAATTGATTCGGAAGGGGCTGAAGAATCAGGTTGTAAGGCCCTTAGTTGAAGACGCAGTCTGTCAGGCCTGTGAGAATCCATTTCCAGGTGAATGAGTCTACTGGGAAGTGGTATTATTCCAGAGAGAGTCCAACACCAGCTATGGAGCTCTAAGACTTCCTGATTCGGCCTGTTGTCGAGACCCAGAGAGGGAGGTGAAGCACTGATGGACTGTGCTTGTGAAGGTGTATACTTCCGGGCGGAAAAGGCATGTGGGGAATGAGAGTCCATGAGTAGTGGGTGCAAGAAGGCATCCTGGGAAGAATCCTTCTAGTTATTTTGTGCAGTTTTCCCTGTAACCTCAGCCTAGACTAGGATTTCGTTCCTTGGGTGGAGCTTAGTCCCAGCTCGAGGGTGACCCACTGCTGAGCATGATGAGAAATGTGGTCTAATGTTGGGAGGTTCGTGGAAGGCCTGCACGTGGTTGGTGGAATTACAATAGTAATAAAAGATAAGTGTTAATTTTGTACTTAATTTATAAGTATATGCATGTTTATGATTCTTGCAATATTGTCATGTATTCCGTTGTAATCATGAATTACTATTAATCCCATTAAACCTTCAGGTTAGTCGTAATTCTGTGATTACTCTGTTTGGTTTAGTTAAATGTGTGTAATATGACTTAATTCATGTTATATATATAAGTACGAGAATGTTGTTTCTGCACAGTACCATTTTCCCGGTCGTGGGGTTGACAGTTGGGGACGTTACAATTCTAGGCATTAATTTATAAATAAAAAGTATGAGTTCGCTTATCTCTAGAAGAAAGTGTTGGAAGAGATCGTTTATCTCATCTAGATCATTGTTTGTCCAGAGTGTCTAGATCGTTGCCCTGGTAAATTTGTCATTCTTGCGTTTGAATCATTGTTTTGAATTTGCTGTGAGATTGTTTCATGAAGGAGTTTGCAAGGATGGCGAATCCACTTGCTGAAAATTATCTCAATGAAGCCAATAAATTGGACGGCTCAAATTTTGTGAATTGGAAATTCAAAACGCAGACCTTGATGGAAGGTTATGGTGTATGGAAGATCACGAAAGGATATGAAGGATGACCCAACGCGGCTGCAGGTGCGATAGCAGAAGCAATCCAAGATTGGGATAAGTGGGAGAAAAAAGACAAGGTATTATTATGAATTTCTGTGAAAGATAATATAATTCCTCACATTAGAGATGTTAAGACTTCTAAAGAAACCTGGAAAGCACTTAAAGATTTGTATGAGAGTAATAATACAAATCGTATTCTTTTTTCTAAAGAGTAAATTGCTAATTATTAAAATGGATATAAATGAGTCTGTTAGTACTTTTCGTGGGCGAATTAAAGACATGAAAGATAAATTGGGAGATATAGGAGAAAAAGTGCCAAACACTGATCTTGTCACAATTTACCTAAATGGAATGCTAGAGGACTATCAAATGTTTATAACATGCCTTACAACGAGAGAGAAAGCTCCTACCTTTGAGGAATTGGCAGGTATATTGTTGCAAGAAGAAGAGAGGCACACAAATTTGAAGTTGAATTTGAAGCCTCAGAATTCATACTTAGCACTATGGAAAAAGAAGAGATTCCCTAAAGGGAAACCAGGAGAAGGAGGCAGAGGAGGAAATTCATTTCATAGGAAGTCGTTTCCAAAACCAAATCAAGGTATGCCATCTAAGAGAAATGAACCTAAGTGTTTCTATTGTGGTAAGTCTGGGCATCTTTCCAAAGAATGTTATAAGAAGAAAAATTATGAGGCTAGGCATAAAAATAGAAAACATTCAGGACATTTTGCATAAGAAAAACCGAATTTTGATTCAAAAGATCTCAGATTGTTTGTGTTTAATTCTACACTGTCTACTGAAACTGATGATGTTGATGCATGGTTTGTTGATTGTGGAGCTTCAATTCACATGACATGTAACAAGAATTGGTATATAAAATTTAAAGAAACACATAATGGTGCCCATATTTATCTTGGAGATGATCTTTCTTATCAAATCAAGGGATATGGAGATATTCCAGTAACACTTTCGAATGGTACTGTCAAACACATTCACAATGTTGTGTATGTCCCTGTGATAAAGAAAGACTGGATTTTTGTGTCCACAATTACATAACACAATTTGAGGGTTGAATTCTTCAAGACACATTGTATAGTGAAGGACTTGTAGGATCATTACAGAATTGGTGCCTCAGTAATCATTGTTGGAGGTCTGTACAAACTTGATGTCACCAGCAAGAATCATCAAGCATTGACTTCTGCAACTATGCCTACAGAAAATCTTTGGCACCAAAGGTATGGTCACATTAATTATCATGATTTGTTGTTATTACAAAAACAACGTATGGTTGAAGGAATCCCTATGTTGAAGAATGAGTATGTTTCTTGTGAAGGTTGTGCATTACGAAATATGCACAGAGATGAATTCCCCTCTAATTTCGATCGAAGAAAGAAAGATGTATTATAACTTATACATACTGATGTTTGTGGACCAATGCAAACGAGGCCCTTAGGAGGTGCTTATTATTTTTTATTATTTATTTATGATTGCACAAGATACACATGGGTTTATTTCCTTAGGAAAAAGAGTGATGTTTTTTAATACTTCAAGGAATTGAAAAATATGGTGGAGAAGCAAACAAGAAATTCCATCAAAATCCTCCGCTCAGATCAAGGGGGAGAGTGCAGATTAGGGAACTTCATTAAGTATTGCAAAGATCATGGAATAGTACAACAATTTACAATACCCCACACTCCACAGCAAAATGGAGTTGCAGAAAGGAAAAACAGAACTCTGGTGGAGTGTGCACCAAGTATGATGAAAGGTAAGAATCTCTCAAATGATTTTTGGGTTGAGACCATTAGCACTATTGTTTATTTAAATAATAGAAGTCCAACAACGTTTCTTGATCATAAAACTCATTTCGAAGCCTTGTATGATTCTAAACTAGCAGTTAATAATTTGAGGATATTTGGGTGTAAATATTTTGCACATATTCAAAAGGATAAAAGGAAGAATCTCGATGCTAAAGCTATCAAATATATTTTTATAGAGTATTGTTCAGAATTTAAAGCATATAATGTTTTTGATCCATCTACTCACAAAGTGTTTGCAAGTAGAGATGTAATTTTCCATGAGCAGGCAGAAGGAAATAATGCATACAACAATCATGAAGGATGGCATGTAATTATTGAATATGAAGAGGTCAAAGAAGAGAAGAACCAATAAGAAAAGACACCCACTGACATGGATACATCCAGCAATGAAGAAGAATCTTCACAAAATGGAGAAGAAGTCACTAGCCAATTGAGAAGATCTTCACAACAAGTTCGTCCACCTGAAAAATATAAAGATTATGCCTTGATGAGTAGTATTTCAAATTTCATAGAACCCATGATTTTTTATGAAGCTAATGAAAATGAAGAGTGAAGAAAAGAAATGGAGGAATAACATGACTCTATAATGAAAAACAAAACTTGGGAATTGACTGAATTGCCTAAAGATAAAAAGACCATAGGATGTAAATGGATATACAAACCTAAATTCAAAGCAGATGGTAGTATAGATAAATATAAATCTATATTGGTGGAAAAAGGGTATTCACAGAAGGAGGGCATTGATTATGCATAAACATTTGCACCAGTAGCTAAATTAAATACTACAATATTGTTAATTGCATTAGCTACAAAGTACCATTGGAAGCTTCACCAATTAGATGTAAAATATGCTTTTTTAAATGATGAGTTAAAGGAGGAGGTTTACCTTACTCAACCAGAGGGGTTTCTGAAAAGTGGTTAGGAACATTTAGTGTGTAAATTAAAGAAAGCATTGTATGGACTAAAACAAACACCTAGGCCAAAGGAGGATGCGATGGTCCATTTAGAGGTGAAAAAATTGTCAAGTAGAACTGTGGTTGGATTCCAGAGCATCGCTAGGCCTCCAGCTGCCCCCCTGGCGTACACTTCCACATGTTGGGCTTGCTTCCAACATTTTTGAAGAGTAGAATGTGCTTCATCTCCTGCACATTTTGTTTCCTGCAGAAGAAGTATATCTGGTTGTTCCTTATTGATTCTTTCTTTAAGAAAACCTTGTTTTATTTTTGCGTTGAGGCCCCATATATTCCAAGATAGAATATTCATGAGGACAATGGGGTTTGGAGGGGAGGAAATTTGTTTGAGATCAAGTGAATTTGACCTAAGTTGACGAGAAAGTTACCGACATCTTGAATAAGTTGGTGTTTTAGTTTTCTACCCCTCTTTTCCTCATCTTTTGTGGGCTTCCATTGTTCCTTTGAGGTTCCTTTTTGTATTCCCATATTTGTATTGGCTCGGGATGATCCTCCTGCCAAAGAGTTGACAAAGACTATGTGTACTTTGCACAACTGATCAGTTAGTATGGTATACAGTTGTTTCTTGCGGTAGGCTTTCTCCAGATGCGCCATATCTATACCTGCTAGCTCCTAATCCTCCAGGTCCGTGTATGGATCTCCCATTTCCAGGACAAGAATCGTAGGAAGGGAGGTCTCCGTGATAGGTGGTTGCAAGGAAGATGGGGCAGGGGGGTCGGGAATGGCAGAGTTTTGACCGGTCGCAGGAGTTGTCAGAGGGTTGGTTGAAGAGGAGGGGGTATCCGAGGGGGTTTGAAGGGCTTCAAAGGAGTTCCTGGTTGGGGGTCCAGGGGGGGCCTAGGGGGGTTCTTTCCTGGTTTGATGTCTATGCCGACCCGTGACTTGGGTGAAACCGTTCTTGGATTTGTCAGGATCTTCTGGAGAAGGTTTGGTAGGGCTGTTTAAATGGCATTCGAGGAAGAGATTCCCATGCTCGTGGAATTTGCGACAACGAAAGTGGATGTGGTCATAATCTAGGGTTCAGGACCATTCATCATCTTGATAATCCAAAGTTATGGTGTCGGGGAGGGGTTTTGAAATATTCAAATAGATACAAATGTGGGCATAAGCAGTGTACCTTCATTGTCTTGTTGCCTTCGAGGCTTTGACGTAGATGCCAATGGTGTTACCAATTCCAGTGAGGATATCTTCCAACCAAAATTCTTGTGGGAGCGAATATAGCCTCAGCCAAACCGAAGCATGGGTGTGTTAGAAAAATAGGACCACGGAGCAATAAAATAAAACAAATGAAGAAACAAAACACAAAAGACACACAATACAAGAGAGACATAGATTTACGTGGTTCACCCAGTGTGGGCTACGTCGACTTGAGAAATTGCCAGGTCCTTCCTTTATTATTATCCAGCAAATGAAGGGATACAAACTACAACAAAACCCGTTGTAACTTCCTCTTCTTTCTCTCACAGTCTCCTCTCTCATAATACAATATTCACCATCATCCATAGCCGCAATACATTTCCCTCATAAACCTCTCTCATAATACAATATTCAATTATCATCCATATAGCTTCAATACATTTCCCTCATAAAAGAGGGTTGCCTTATAGGAAAAAAAAACCCTAACATAATCTCTAACGTTAGATTATGTAATCTTATAATGAACGGGTCCAGATTTACAATGAAATTACTATACTTTTAAGGTACTTTGATGGGCTACCAAACCCCCGCTGTTCTCAGTAGTAATTCTCAAAGTATATAGTGAGGGGTAATTTCTCTCAGTGACCAAGGGAAGAGTGTACATACTTGGGGTAAAATACTTCATGGGTATAAACATGGCTGAAAGCAAGGACTCCCTTGAATTGTGGGAAGATAATCAGGCTCCAAACCAACACATCCCACTTGAGACTGATCTCAACAACTCCAATCACTGGCCAGATATAGCCGGACTCTTAACCTTCTTGGACATGGTAAATTGCTCATCTTCATATTCATTCTTGAAGACCAATCCAAAATCAAGCAAGAACTCAGTTTCTCCCCTGGTTACTCCCTTTGTTAGCATGTCTGTGGGATTCTGCTGTAGTGTGTATCTTTTCCAGCTTCAATTG
The DNA here is from genome assembly GCA_010110895.2 of Picea sitchensis. Classification (NCBI taxonomy): domain Eukaryota; kingdom Viridiplantae; phylum Streptophyta; class Pinopsida; order Pinales; family Pinaceae; genus Picea; species Picea sitchensis. Next base: position 8,004 of record SNQJ01S0125680.1, on the reverse strand, counting down.
TCCATCTTCCACATGGATCAGGAAGCGGTACCCCAATCAGACATGTTTAGTCTTTTAATGGAAGGATGAGTTCTTTGCAAGGTGAATGGCACTCGACCGCCACAAAGATAAACTTGTTGCCTCCTGCTTCTTTCCCACTCCTCCATAAACCTTTGTAACCACACCATCTCTTTACTAGCCTCTGCAGCAACATACTGGCCTCTCATGGTTGAGTGCAACAACCTTTGCGCTTTGAAATCCAACTTATCAAGAAAGTTCCCAAATCTTATATTAAAAACATACCTGTGGTGCTCCTCCCTCACGTTTTATCGCTACATGCCATTATCTGAATCAACATATCCCTCCAGAAAAGTGTCTGAACCTCCAAAACATAATGCATGTGTAGTAAAACTCTCAAATACCCCGAGAATCCACTCTTTAGCTTCCCAATGTTCTTACCTGATTGTTCATAAACTCGGCCACAACTCCACTGCAGATGTGCAATATCCGGTCTTGTGCAAAACCATTGCATACATATACATCAAGCTGCCAACCTACCGATGAATATGGGACCCCTGACATGTATTCTATCTCCTCCTATGTCTTGGGACATACTCTTAGTTAATTTTAATCAAGCACAAAGGTGTACTAACTGGTTTTGCATTCTCGTGATTCTAAACCTCTCCAACACCTTCTTTGTGTAATCACCCCTCAAACAATGTCACTTTATGCATTTTCCTCGGCTCTTGTTATTCTCTATACCAAGGATTTCTTTACAAAGACCTAAATCCTTCATCTCAAATTAATTGGATAATTTCTTATTGAGTACATTTATATCCCGCATATTAGACTCGCAACAAGCATGTCATATACATACAATAGCAAGATAATAAAGCTTCCATTTTCTAGCTTTTTAAAATAAACACAGTTGATAAGAATGACATCTACTATAACCCCTGTTCTCACATAACCCTGCCAAACTTCAAATGCCACTTCCTTGGAGCTTACTTTAGGCCCCATGCTCTTTCTCTGAACCCAAGCAACCCGCATACCAAATTATCCTTCCCTTTGACCTCATACCCCTGTGGCTGCTGCATATAAATCTCTTCCTCCAAATCCCCATGGAGAAAAGTTGTTTTTACATCTAACTGTTCAAGATGCAAATCTTCTACTACCACAAGACTTGTTCTTCTCCAACATCTTGAGAAGACTACTTCAAGATGTTGGAGAAGAACAAAGGAAAAGCACAATAATCAAATGTGATAACTAAAGCTCAATAAAGTTGGAAAATAATCCAATTTACCATTCAAGGACAAAGCATGTTGATAATCAGTTTCATTTTGTTCGAGAAAAGATGCAGTCTAATGACATTGCTTTAGTGTATTGTAATACTAGTGAAAATGTTGTTGATATTTTCAGTAAGCCTCTTCAGAAGATAAAATTTGAACTGTTTAGGGAGATGTTAGGTGTGGATGTCAATCCTTTCTCCATTAAAGGGGAGGCTTAGAAATAATGGAGATTAGTTAATAATGGAGACTCCTCTAAACCGAATAATGGTTCCAACTTTCTAAATTGAATGCCATCCTATATAATGTACTCCTCATTGATTAAATGAATGTAGTGCGTGGATTTTCTTTGATGGCTTACAGGTGCTTCCTCGCTTGAGAGAGGCCGATTTATTTCTCTCCTTCTATTTTCAAGTTCTTTCTCACTCTGCATCTCTAGAAAACATTATTTTCTCTTGAGAACATCCACATGGAAATATCCTGTAAATGTATATATATATATGATAAATTTCTCTTCAATATATTATGTGGCACACTATTTCATTGCAAGAGTGGCGTCCATGGATAATAAATCTTTGACATGCAATTTACATTAGTTGAAAATATCTTATTATTCATGTTAAAATTGCAGCAACTATTGATGGTCATAATAATGACTACAAATGAATGCCTATTCTCGTTAATTGAACAGTTTTTTAGAGAAACTTAAGTTTCGCTATAGCCTTCATGGAAATCTGAATTAATAGGAAAATTGTTTGTGTTGATTTCTCAAGTGGTTGAGGCAACCCACACTATGATTTCTCTTTTAAATGTCATTTTGATTTAATATCTTAGCTTATGGGATCGTAAGAGAGATCTCTAGTATTAAACCCTTTGGTGCTCATGTTATCCCTGAAGAATGTTTGCGAGCCTGAAGAAGAGGTGAACCAGGGAGTTGTGTCCCTGCAAACTGTGAGGGGGCGAATGAGGATGAGAGCACCCAAGCTCGTATTTAGGAGCATAAGAGTCGTTCTGGAGAATATGTGACCGAGGAAGCGTCATGCATAGTGCCATAAAGACTCCCATGCTACAGAGTTTCTGATTCGTGTGGCTTGAGGGTTTCAAATGAAGAGTGGAGGATGGGGATAGAAGGTTTAAACCCATGAGTTGACTGGAGTGGGGTGACATATTTGATATGATGCTAGGTGGCTATCTTCCTGGCTAGGTGGCCTCCTCGTGGTGTGATCATGTCATTGGCTCGGAAGCACCCCATCTGGGGGTTGATATTTTGTGTGGGCTATGTTCCTATAGGCGATGACTGTGGGATGAGAGGGATTGGTAGAAGGGGAGCATGAGAAGACTCCTTCCTCCAACTCGACACCAAAATTTGCCAATAGGTCAACAACTTGATTTGTCATTCTTCTTACATGGGAGGGAAGGATTACCCATTGAGGTTGGAGGGTTGATTTGATTTTTAGAATCCAATTCATGAGTCTCCAGCTTGGAGATATTTTATCTGGGTCTTCCCCATTGAGAAGATGTGAGAGGAGATTTATAAAAATTTGTGATTCTCCTTCTGTGATGATGGTGAAAATATCTTTCTTTATGGCCACTTGTAGACCACAAAAGAGGCCCCATATTTTCGTAGTGTTGTTGGTGTTGTGCCCAATATTGCTTGCCATAATATGGAGGATTTACCCTTTATTGTTTCAGATGACTTCTCCATAGCCTGCAAGTCCTGGATTCCCTTTGGAGGCCCCATCAAAATTTAGTTTGTAGCAGCTTGTAGGCGGAGCTTCCCATTGAGTGGGGATAAGATTACAATTGACAATAGCAGCAGGCCTGTCGAGGGTGGGGCGGAGATTGAGTAGCCAGGTGCTGAGGATGTGACTCTCATTCTATGGGACATTTAGATCCTGTTTTATCTAGAGATGCAAAGAGATTATTTCATTGATGTTGGTGTGGATTGTGGTCCACACTTCTTTCCATGTCCTGGTAACCGATTTAAAGATTCGTCTATTCGTCTCTTTCTAGATTTTCCAGAGGACGAAACCTGGTAACATCTGCTAGATTCTATTGAGGATGGGGGATTGAAAGGTCAAGCTTCACCATTATGCGATAGTTTCTCAAAGACCTGTGCAGTTCATGTCCATGGTTCTCATAAGGTTGGCGATGTGATCCTAGATGCACAAACTATAGGTGCACAGGTTTAGGAGATGGTTTTGAGTTTCCTCCTCTCAGCTACATAACTGACACCAAGAAGGACCGATGAAACCCCTTTTCCTTAAGTTTTCCTAGGTGAGAATGTTTTTGTGCGCCACTAGCCAGAGGAAGGTGTTGATTTTTGGCCAGGATTTTGTGTCCCAAATCTTTCCCCAAACCTCTTCTTGAGGTAAGGTTTTGTGACCTGCTTTTAGGTGGTAAGCTTCTTGAATGTTAAAGGTACCTGTGGTGGAGTGTCCCCTTCTGAGGATGTCCTCCCCTTGTTGACTTAAAATTTTCCTTGAATCAAGATTCTCCTGCAGAGGATGGAGATTTAGCTCTGGGGGTATATTTAGGTTCTCATGGGAATTTTTCCAGGTGCGCCAGATTTCCCCTGGTACATTTAGGTTCCAGAAATCTGCCACTTTGTGGAGTCCTACTGCAGTTGTGAAGGGGAAGAAGGCTCTAAGATTCAGATAGGTATTCAGGGATAGAATTTGTTGCCAAGATTCACTCCAAAAGAGAATCGAAGACCCACTTTGTAGTTAAGGTCTGTGATGAGTCCCTGTTTATTCCTGATCACGTTCCAGATGAGCGACCCTAGGCTTTGACCATTCCACCTGATGAGCTCTCTTTCCGAGATTGTGGGAGTGTATTTTTTCCTCCAAAGACATGCCCAAAGGTATTGGGGTCTCTTTAACCATATCCACCAAATTTTAGCATTGAGTACCTTGTTGAGAATGGTTGGGTCTCTGAGGCCAATCCCCCCTGCTTTCTTTGGATTATAGACTTTTCCCCATCTTACCAGGGTTATGTTTTGCCCTTCTTTGTTGCCCTGCCAGAGAAATTTTCGTTGAATAGTTCTTAGGGTGTTGAGGATAAAATTTGGGGCCACCAAGGTAGAGAAAACGTAGACAGGGAGGGCCTGAAGGAATGACTTGAGGAGGATGAGGTGACTAGGAATATTGAGGGAAAATAAGGTCCAAAGGGAAAGTCTCTTTCGAAAGCTGGATAGCAAGGAGTACTAGAATGCATTTCTTAGTGGGTTATCAATGAGGGGGATGCACAGGTAGAAGGAAGGGAGGACACTACTAGTAAAACCTAGAATTTGAGTGAGGTGGTTTTGGATCTCAACAGGCATGTTGAAGAAGAAGACTTAGGATTTGGTCAAACTCACCTCCATGCCTGAAGCCTCACATAAGAGGTCAATGATAGTTCTGAAGCATAGGGATTCTCTAGCTGTAGACATTCCCATAAGAAGTATATCATCCATGAATTGGATATGAGAGATGGGAGGAGAGATTCCATGGGGGGTGAGGCCAGAGAGGGAGTTATCCTGGATGACTTCTTTAATAGTGCGACTCTTCCCTTCAGCCGTAAGGATGAAAAGGAAGTTCAAGAGTGGGTCCCCTTGTCTTATTCGTCTTGAGGGGGAGAAAGGTTTTGAGGGAATGCGATTGATGAGGATGGAAAACAGGGCTGAAAAGGTAAGGTTGATGATCCAGGAGACCCAAATGGGATCAAAGCCAAAGGCGAGGAGATTTGATCTTAAATAGCTCCAGCTTAACTTATCAAAGACTTTAGAGAGATCTACTTTTAGGAGCATACCTTGAGTTTTGGTTGAGTGTAGTGAGTGGATTACTTCATGAGCTAGGATTACACTGTCCAGTATTTGTCTTCCCTCCACATAATCGGATTGTTCTGGGAAGATTAATAACTGTAGAATAGGTTTAAGGCGGGTTGCAATGATCTTCGTTACGAGTTTGTAGATGACATTGCAAAGGGAAATGGGCCGAAAGTGCGAGGGAGAAGTAGTGTTGTTTTATTTGGGTATAAGGGTGAGAAAGGTTGCATTGAGGGCTTAGAGGACCTTACTAGATCTTCTGGAGTCCTTGATGATTTCCCAAACATCTTCGCGGATGATGCCCCAGCAGTAGTGGAAGAAATCGGAAGTGAACCCATCTGGCCCAGGGGCTTTGACCAACGGGGTGTCCTTAAGAGATTGATCAACCTCCTCCTGAGTGATCGGTCTCATGAGTGCCTCGTTTTTCTCTTTAGTGACCTCCTTGGGGATGTTCTTGAGGATAGAGTTGATAGCTTGCGAGCGATCTGTTGGAGGTCACATTAGAAGATTTTTGTAGTAGGAGAACATTTCCTTTTCTATATCAGCATGTTGTTGAATCTTTGTTCCTTGCTTTGAGACTAGGTGAGTGATGTGATTTGTTTAGTGTCGTTGAACCATGGATGTGTGGGAAAGTTTGGTGTTTTTCTCCCCCTCTTTTAGCCATTGGATGCGAGATTTTTGTCTCTAGAGTATCTCTTCCTGCGCCCTTCTTTTTGCGAGATGGTTGTTTAGAAGAGTCTCCTGCTTCTTTAGGTCTTCTGTAAGGCCTTGTAATCTGATCTGTTGTTGGAGTATTTTCATTTGCTGATTAAGGTTTTCCTATGCTTGAAAGATGTCACCAAAGGTGGAGTTATTCCAGGATTTTAGATGTTGTTTGAGGTTTTTTAGCCTTTGTCGGAATCGGTACATTGGGGTCCCTATTTGGATGGTCGCTTCTTCCCACCATTGTTTGATGTTTTCTTGGAAATCTGTGTGTGTCAACTAAAAATTTTCAAAGCGGAAATCTTTTCTGCCTGGGGTGCCACTGATGTTGATAGTTAGTAGTATTCGCCAATGATCCGACCCCAGGGTGTCGATGACTGTGGCATTCCAAGCAAGGTCGTCCATCATTATGGCTTCTGAGAGGAGGAAACGTTCTAGTCTGTTGGAGATGTGTTGGGCTCTCGAGCATCTGTTGGACCATGTGAAAGGCCCATTGTCTGTTCCTACGTCAATGAGTTTCAGAAGGCGAATGGTGTGATTGAAAAGCACACTATCATTTCCCAAAGTGTGTGTGCCCCCCTTTTTTTCCTCCAGACCTGTAATCATACTGAAATCTTCCCCAAGGATCCATCTTTGGGAGTTGATGTGGTTGGCTATCCAGTCCAAGTGTTGGAGGAAGGCTTCCTTGTCTCCTTGTCTAGGGGGTCCATAGACGTTTGTGATGTAGCCTTGTTTGTTCGAGCCAATAAGGTGAAAGGAGGATGCGATGGTCCATTTAGAGGTGAAAAAATTGTCAAGTAGAACTGTGGTTGGATTCCAGAGCATCGCTAGGCCTCCAGCTGCCCCCCTGGCGTACACTTCCACATGTTGGGCTTGCTTCCAACATTTTTGAAGAGTAAAATGTGCTTCCTCTCCTGCACATTTTGTTTCCCGCAGAAGAAGTATATCTGGTTGTTCCTTATTGATTCTTTCTTTAAGCAAACCTTGTTTTATTTTTGCGTTGAGGCCCCATATATTCCAAGATACAATATTCATGAGGACAATGGGGTTTGGAGGGGAGGAAATTTGTCTGAGATCAAGTGAATTTGACCTAAGTTGACGAGAAAGTTACTGACATCTTGAATAAGTTGGTGTTTTAGTTTTCTACCCCTCTTTTTCTCATCTTTTGTGGGCTTGCATTGTTCCTTTGAGGTTCCTTTTTGTATTACCATATTTGTATTGGCTCGGGATGATCCTCTTGCCAAAGAGTTGAGAAAGACTATGTGTACTTTGCACAACTGATCAGTTAGTATGGTATACAGTTGTTGCTTGCCGTAGGCTTGCTCCAGATGCACCATATCTATACCTGCTAGCTCCTAATCCTCCAGGTCCGTGTATGGATCTCCCATTTACGGGACAAGAATCGTAGGAAGGGATGTCTCCGTGATAGGTGGTTGCAAGGAAGATGGGGCATGGGGGTCGGGAATGGAAGAGTTTTGACCGGTCGCAAGAGTTGTCAGAGGGTTGGTTGAAGAGGAGGGGGTATCCGAGGGGGTTTGAAGGGATTCAAAGGAGTTCTTGGTTGGGGGTCCAGGGGGGGCCTAGGGGGGTGCTTTCTTGGTTTGATGTCTATGCCGACCCGTGACCTGGGTGAAACCGTTCTTGGATTTGTCAGGATCTTCTAGAGAAGGTTTGGTAGGGCTGTTTAAATGGCATTCGAGGAAGAGATTCCCATGCTCATGGAATTTGCGACAACGAAAGTGGATGTGGTCATAATCTAGGGTTCATGACCATTCATCATCTTGATAATCCAAAGTGATGGCGTCGGGGAGGGGTTTTGAAATATTCAAATAGACACAAATGTGGGCATAAGCAGTGTACCTTCGTTGTCTTGTTGCCTTCTAGGCTTTGACGTAGATGCCAATGGTGTTACCAATTCCAGTGAGGATATCTTCCAGCCAAAATTCCTGTGGGAGCGAATATAGCCTCAGCCAAACCGAGGCATGGGTGTGTTAGAAAAATAGGACCACGGAGCAATAAAATAAAACAAATGCAGAAACAAAACACAAAAGACACACAATACAAGAGAGACACAGATTTATGTGGTTCACCCAGTGTGGGCTACGTCCACTTGAGAAATTGCCAAGTCCTTCCTTTATTATTATCCAACAAATGAAGGGATACAACCTACAGCAAAACCCGTTGTAACTTCCTCTTCTTTCTCTCACAGTCTCCTCTCTCAGAATACAATAT
>SNQJ01S0125679.1:0-26434 GCA_010110895.2 Picea sitchensis | reverse complement strand
AAATATGGATTCTTTTATTCAATCGGCGGCGCTTCTCAAAATAGTCACGACCGTGACCCTGACGTCTCCCTTCGAAGTCTTTTCCATCTTCCCGTGCAGGCGCGCACGACGAGATGCGGATGCTCCTGCATCAGATACTAGATCTACTACAGTCATAAACTCAAAATATCAGTTCCACACTTCAAATCATGAAATAGCTACCTTCAACATTTGAGAATGAAATGTCTATTCGATCTAATACCTGCTTATTCACACCAATCCAAAATGATTAACTCAATGCTCAATCTTGAAAATGAAGTAAAGACCAATCACACACACACTGTTATAAAATATCCACACAAACACACAGAACATATACAAGGAGGTTTACCTTAGTTGGGGCAGTGGGCCCTTGGCGAACCAACAAGGAACCTCTTAAGAAAATAATAGACTAAATTTTTTCACTCACATCCAAGAATTGACATAAAATATCTTCTATATTAATTTAACTGGTAAATTGGATCAACCGTATTTTACTTCATACATGACAATGATAAGTATCGTCTGGTTCTGATAGTATACTTTTTACATTCGCTATTATCACCCGCTATCATCTATACAACATTCCCTATATAAGGTAAGTTGATACTATCAATATCTATGGATAAGCATTAAACAGTTTGAGAGATTTTAGGATTAAGATTTACATCGAATTTTTAGGAATCGACTCCATCCTCATGACACGAAGTGCATGAGCAATGGAGTCTCTTGCAAATAGAAAACTGACTTGGGTGCTTCTATCCAACTGTCTTCTCGAAATCTTCACCATCATTCTGGTCCAACTGGCGCATTCTAGAAACAGAGGTTCTGGTACCGAATTGTGCACAGTCACGAGTCTAGTACCGGAATAGAACAGAGCAGGTAGTACCAGAATAGCGCACGTCTTGGTACTGGAATGGAGTTGGTATCGGATCAAAATTGTCTTGGGTACCAGAATGGATTTGGTACCGGATTGCACAGTGTCTGGTAGTACCGGATAGACTTCTCATAAATAAAACCATTAGGACTATACAAAATAAAACACTTTCAATCGAATTAATTTAAGAAAGTTAAACAAACATGCTTTAAATCATCAATTACCTCTTATGGACATGACATAGCTATTAGGCATGTGTTTTGGGAGGGAATAGTCCAGTATAGGTTTATAACAGAGGCAAAAAGGCTTAGATATAGGGTAAGATAGGGCATTATGTATGTCAAAATAGGGACTCAAAATTTCCCCCACATTGAAGGTGTTGCATGTCCTCATGCAATGTTATCAAAAACTGATACCAAAAAACTTTCTGCACAATTGGAACCTCCTCTGTTATTCCTCAGATTGCAGGATGTTAACACCAGAATCTTCATTATTCAATTCCTTCTTGATCACCCTAGTGTAATGGATCAATCGCAATACCTTGTTAAGTTTGGCAGAGACCTCTGCATGTTGCTCTTTCAATTCTACATTCTCTACCTTGATATGCCTGTCCAGTATTGTGTATTCTTCAACTTCTTGCTTCAATATCTCAATTTCTGTTAATAATGTTTGTTCATTCAGGGACTTGTCTGGGCTTAGTGTGAGTACTTTCTTAGCTACCATTTCTCGAGCCTCTTTTTCCTTCCTCAGACTCCTCAGAGCCTTTATTATCATTTTTCGTCTGCTCAGGGACTTGCCTGGACTTGTTGTGAGTGCTTTCTGAGTTACCACCTCTCGAGCTTCTTTTTCTTTCCTCAAATCCCTCAAAGTCTCTGTTACCAACCCTTCTGTCTCACTTATTGTTACCAGTCCTTCTATTTCTCTTGTGGTAGCTCCCCAACCACTCCCTTTTTCTGGAGAACTTGGAATATCCATGGATTCCCTTTGAGGAGAAGGTATGTTTGGATTTGTCACCTATTTGGCCATACTTCTGGTGGTCCTACATATGGGCAGAGAGACTTTCTTAGACCTAATGACAGGGGTAGGAGTTTCTTTAAACAATTTCCTTTTCTTAGATTTACTGACAGGGGTAGGCCTGTGTTATCACCATAACAATTTTCATATCAGGATCCAAATTTCGGAAATTTAGCGAAATGCTATATCACTGTGGAAGTATGATAGTTTGGGGGGTTGGGCTATATCCAGTGGCATATAGACAAATATAGAGGAGGTGCAAAAGGTATAACTCGGTATACTGTTGATCTTGAAGAAGCTCAGATCAACGACTAAGGCACATATTAGAGAATGAAGCAGTGCAGAAGATAATTATTCAAAGGTGGGTCGGGGAAACCATTATGGTTTTGTTCGTGGATGCATGGAAACACCAGAGGTACGTCAGGGAAAAAAATGATCTACCCAAAACCGTTTTTTCCAAACCCCCGATATCGGAAGTTGATGGTGTTATCACCTGCTGATTTGCATTTGATTTTTCCAAAGCATCTTGTCCTTGTGTTATTTTTCCACTCAGATTTTATAACTTTTTCACCAGCTCTGTCAAGCTCCCATCACCTAAATTCTTTGCCCAATGCGATCATCCAAAATAGTCATGTACTCCACAAGTCAAAAGTTGGCAAATATCCCAAGCTTATACCTAGCCTTAATTCTTATCTAAATCCCTTAGTTCCATCACTTCATTCATTTTTACCCTTATTTTCGTATTCCTGTTGAAAACAAAAAATATGCCTTTTTTTAAGCACCCTTATCCTATCCACAAAGTCATGTGTTAAGCCTCATATGCCCAAATTCCTTCGAAAATAGAAAAAAGGTTTATTTATTTATTATTAATATAAATATTTTTATATTTATATTAATATTTAATCCGATATTTAATTTACGGAATCACGTCAAATCATGGGCATGAATCTCAATTTATAATGTGGAAAATTCAAAGGCTCGATGGAGGGCACACATGAATATCGAGGATTTAAGTAGTGAGGAGGTTATTTTTGTGAAGGTGGATCGGGAAATACTACCGTGGATTCTTTCGTGGACACGTGTTTTTACGTGAAGCAACACATCAGAGGAAAATAAGTTTGGATTAAAACCACTCCAGCGAAATCTCGATGTAATGAATGCAAACATTTATCATATGTTTTATGTACGACATTTTTCCAGGAGTACATTTCAATAATGATTATGGGATTTCCAATCAAAGAAATTCTTCCTCACGGTGAAATTGTTTTACAGAGGTAAAATTCACGTTTTACAAATTAAAGACATTAATGCTTATTTCCATGCAAAGGATTTAAATGGGAAGATGCAATTGGAAAAACATTACACAGTAAATGTTTTTTACAGGGAAATGGTACCAATAAATGTTTTTTACAATGAAATGGTGAATTGGGCAAACAAGACTTGGTTTTAAAAACCACAGGCATGCATTAAATTATGGAAATTTCATTATACGGGATAGAAAACTATTTGGGAATTATTTTTATTTCAAAGATATTATTCCCAAATATTTAATGAGAATATCGATAAATGCAATTATGTTTGAAAGAGTATGAGTTACATTTCAAAGAGAACGTGGCAGAAATTTCATTATACATGATAGACAAATATTTGGGAATTATTTTTATTTCAAATATATTATTCCCAAATATTTAATGAGAATATCGATAAATGCAATTATATTTGAAAGAGTATGAGTTACATTTCAAAAAGAACGTGGTAGAGGAAGGAGCTGGAGCATCAGAGGAATCTGCAAGGATCATGAAACGTTTTTTTGAAAATCGTCATTTGTAATCATTGTAGAAATTGAACCATTTCATTTCAGTTATTGTAATCAGTTACACACTGAAGGAACTCGAATTGTATAAGTATTAGAGGTTCTGAGTGTATTAATGAAGGAAGAAGTGCAAGGGCACAATTCTGGTGGTTCTGGACTCTATTGTAATTTTTCTGGGACTGAATTGAACACATATGCAGAAGCATTTTGAACTGTTTATGAAAATATTCTAATGGCTATGATATGAGTTTTGTCTTCCTTCACTGTTTGTATTTCCTGTGTTCTTTAATTNATATTATTCCCAAATATTTAATGAGAATATCGATAAATGCAATTATGTTTGAAAGAGTATGAGTTACATTTCAAAGAGAACGTGGCAGAAATTTCATTATACATGATAGACAAATATTTGGGAATTATTTTTATTTCAAATATATTATTCCCAAATATTTAATGAGAATATCGATAAATGCAATTATATTTGAAAGAGTATGAGTTACATTTCAAAAAGAACGTGGTAGAGGAAGGAGCTGGAGCATCAGAGGAATCTGCAAGGATCATGAAACGTTTTTTTGAAAATCGTCATTTGTAATCATTGTAGAAATTGAACCATTTCATTTCAGTTATTGTAATCAGTTACACACTGAAGGAACTCGAATTGTATAAGTATTAGAGGTTCTGAGTGTATTAATGAAGGAAGAAGTGCAAGGGCACAATTCTGGTGGTTCTGGACTCTATTGTAATTTTTCTGGGACTGAATTGAACACATATGCAGAAGCATTTTGAACTGTTTATGAAAATATTCTAATGGCTATGATATGAGTTTTGTCTTCCTTCACTGTTTGTATTTCCTGTGTTCTTTAATTTCATTTCCACCGTCTTCTATTTAAATTGGAGATTTAAAGGGCCATAATTCATCATTTGATGCTCTTGGCTTAAGCAATTTAAAATCTGTGTATTTCTTCCTAACTAATTCATAATTCATTTTATTAATGCTCTGATGCAGTTACTTGTTTTTCCCCTTTCCTCTTACACTCTGCAAATATCAAGTTACAACTCAGATTCATTGCCTCACTTAACATTTATCCTCTGGAGAGTACTATCGACTAATCATTGTTTTCATTCAATTTCAGAGTTTTGACTCCATAGCCCTGTGTGTCCCTCCTCTTTTTGGCCAACAACTTTATTAAAAACCCCCAAACCAAACCAAATCTAGCCACTAGTTTCCAAAGGAAATATCAAGTGACATGAGAGATCCCTCTCTGAGTTGAGCAGGCTAGTGCCTCAGCTCTAAAGTTGGTTGAAACAGTTACCTCTATCATTTGTCTATTCAGTCAAACAGATTTACAAAGTGCTAACAGCCTAGACACCTATTCCTCCTGTGCTGACTTGACTTTTATTTTGCGGCCTTGAGTTGGGAATTCTGGGGTTTGCTTCTGCTAGAAAACCCATATTCATATCCTGGAAGAATGAGGTGTAGGCTCTAGAACTTGTGCCTCCTTCCCTTCTAGTTTCTTTTTATTTTTGCTTGTCACCTTAGCGGTTTTTTTTAGCTCACCAACTAATTTTTGGGAAGGCAGAGTAACTTCAGAAATAATTTTCAATTCTTTAGAGGATTTCAGAGGGGGTTTTACAATTGGCTCTAGTAAAATCTCATGTTGATCTATGTCCTCCTTCTTTCGTTTCTTATTATGTGATCGTTAGTCTTTAGGGAGCAGGACTGAGCTAGATGCTTTATCTTGTGCTGACTTTTTCTTGCTTTGTAAATGGAAGTCAGGGGTCTTCTCTATTTGGTTGGCTGGTTCTGATGAAATTTCCACAATTGTTTCAAGAACGTTGTCCGATTGACAACCTAGTTCTGAGTCTTCTTTTCATATTTTACTCTTTTGAACCGAGGTAGGACTTACTTTCTAGAATTGAGAGACTGTCTTCTTTCTCGATATAGCAGGTTCCCCTATGACAGACTTTTCTGTCATTGATTTCTCAATGGGCTGAGATGAGCTGGGCATAGCAGTGTCTTCTTTACCTCCTAATGTCATTTTTCTATCTTTCTTTGCCTTTTTTCTTGAGCCTTCACTGTGTGTCCCTGCCTCCTGTGTCTCGACTGATTTGGATTTTTCTTGAGTGAAACTTTGTTGGAGTAACTACTTCCAACTACCCCCTTGTGTTTTTAAAGCATGAACGACCAGAAGTTTGATTAAACCGTGATGATGAAGGCTAGTCTCAGGTTTCTTGGAAACTGACCTCACCCCTCTTTCCATTTTCTTTAAACTCATCCATAAAAAGTGGAGAATATTAATCTGTGGCCCTCCCTCGAAATGTGATAAAAGATTTAAATGATAAATGAAGGTCACGACATACCTTCCCTCGTAGGTGAGGAATTTCTATAGACTTATGAGCATTGTCCAATATTCCTGTTTGATGTAGCTTCGAGGGATGTCCTTGGTCCAATCGGGGTTGTGATGTTCTGGCTTGAGGAATTTTTGACAGAGATTTTTGTCAATGATCACTCTCTTGAAGTAGTTTTCTCTAGCCATCGGGAGACCCGTAGCTTCTGCTATAGTGGCTTATGTAATTGTTAACTTCACGTCCCCAAACTGCACATTTTCTCCATCATATGTCTGTGCAAAGACAAGAGAAATTCCCTCATGATGACCTTTGAATTTCTCCAAGAATGGCACCCACCCTGCCTGTTCCTTTTTGTTTTTACAAGCCTGATATTCTGCTATTTCTCTATATATTTGAAATATGGGCTCATGCCTGTCGAGCCCCGTGCTAGCTTAAACATTTCTCTCAGGTGGATAAAGCATGAACAAAGGGTCGAGGGTTGAGTACCGGATAATGTAGGCTACGATAGAGTATTGGATGGGAAAAAGATGCAAGGGATACAAAGGCATAGGGTGTCTATAGATGGTGTGACAACAATAGTAAATAATGCTCATCTGGATGGCAGAGCCATCCAGAAGAGCGTTTATGAATGGAAGTGTAGATTACAATGGTCACATCGATACTCATGATGATATGGTGAGGTAGGTCGGATCTACTAACGGTTTACGGATTTGTGGGAAGCTTGGTGTCGGACGATATTCACGGAAGGATGTGCTCGTTATGATCGGGACCCGTGTATATGAAATCGGCTGGGATCATTACTTGATATGTTGTGATTCATGGTTCATGTCGTTTCATATAGTACAACAACGAATCATAAGTTTATGGGGTTTATTTACCGGATAGATAGAGGGAGTATGAGTTTGATCCAGTAAAAGACATCATGACCTTGCACTCTTGATATTTTGTAGGACACTTCCTTTTTACGGAAGTGCGGTCTAACATTTTTTTACAGAGATTCATGACAAAACAGGGGCATGTCATGATCCAAGAGCAATCAGATGTTCTAAATGCATATTTAGTATAATTCCTTTAAATAACACGAAAAGAAGTGTCAAATCTGTATGTCCTAGAACTAATAATTGGACAATGACTTGGAAACATGATGAGAGTTACCCGTCATATTCTTACTAGTACTGGATCATCTAAGTACGAGATCATCTGTGTATAGAATTTGTAGTTGGTACGGGATCACCTGAGTACCAGATTACCTAAGTGCCAGATCACCTGTGTGTAAAATTTGTAATTAGTACCGGAAAAGTGCAGGTTCCCTTCTTTTATACTGGATAGGATCTGGTACTGGATATGCACAACGAGATGATTTGGTACAGGGGTGTCCCTTGGTACCAGATGAACATAGAGGTGATCATTTATGTGAGATAAGCACATAAATGAACATTTTTCTTGTTCTTAAAAATATTGACACCGATTTTGGTGACAATGATTTGTAAGAATAACTAGTGTTCTATGATCAAATTTGACTGAAAAACCATGTAGTTTCCAAAGTTTATAGAGGAATGATGCAAGAAAGCTTTATAACAGGAGGGTATTCTATAATGACCAGTGAATGAGATGACAAAACTCCTTTTCTTTTGGAACCAAGGTGATCATGCTTTTGCTGGTATTTCCTCTTTTATTACAATAACAATAATAATCCTAACTACTACTTTTCTGTGGATTTTTATCGAGCCCATATTAGTTAATGCTCACTGGTATTTTCAATTTTAAAGAGTTTGAAAAACTTAAAGGAAACTCTCTATACTGTCCCGTGGATTTTTATCGAGCCCGAGCTAGTTCCTGCTCACTGATATTTTCAATTTTAAAGAGTCTGAAAAACTTAAAGAAGACTCTCTATACTGTCCCATGGATTTTTATCGAGCCCAGGCTAGTTCCTTCTCACCGATATTTTCAATTTTAAAGAGTCTAAAAAACTTAAAGAAGAATTTCTCTGGTAGTTGTCCTCCTTATTTGTTTATCTACATGGGAACACAACCAATTTTATTTTATTTTCTTTTGCCTTTGTTAGTTACACCAAAAATAAAGAAAAACTTCATCTCATGACACACCTATGTACAGAAAATGAATTTATACAATTTGAGCTTTATACAATTTGAGCTTACTATGGTAGGTCAGCAGGAGGAGAAACCCTCTTTCTTACCAGTGGCATTTCGAAATTCTGAAGAACATTTTTGACAAAATCTTCCTTTGATAGAGGTTTGTGATAAACCTTCAGTCGATGCCCATTTACAACAAGGGAAATCTAATTTTCATAAATGGTCTTTATCATTACTGCACCATTGTCATAGACTGTATCAACCTCATAGGTCCCCATCCATCTGGTAGACAGTTTACCTTTAAAATTTTTGAATCTGCTATCATATAGGAGGGGCCAATCACTTGGATGGAAGGACTTCTTTTTAATGTACCTGTTTTACCATTTGGTGTTTTTATCTTGTATCAAGGTGGTTCTTTGTAGATCATCCTGTCTTATCTCATCAATCTCTTTCAATTGTAATAGACTCTATTTTTTAGCTTTGTTTAGGTCCATTCCTAATTGCATGGCAGTTTTGAAGGTCTTTACCTGAAACTATATGGGCAGTAGTACCTGCTTCCCATACACCAACTCATAAGGTGTATGGCCTGTTGTATTTCTCCAGGCTGTCTTGTAGGCCCACAAGGCCTCAAGCAACCTATCAGCCCAGTCTTTGTGATGCAGTTGAACAGTCTTAGTGAGGATGGCCTCTATCACTTTGTTGGTCGATTCCACTTGGCCATTAGCTTGGGGGTGATAGGGTGAATACTTTTTGTGTTTGATATTGTATTGTTCGGTAAGAGCCTTGACCAAATTTGAGGTGAATTGTGTCCCTTGGTCAGTGACTATTTCCCAAGGTACCCCGAAACGAGTGAAAATTTCCTCAAAGAGAAAGTCTACAACAAATTGTTCATTGGATGAATACAGAGACTTGGCTTCTACCCATTTTGTTTCATAGTCTGTGAAAAATAATATGTACTTTTTTCTGCAGGACATGAGATTGATAGGTCCTACAAAATCTAAGGCCCATTTTTCAAGGGGTTCGATTACTACTTGGGCTTGGAGTGGCATTTCGTTGACTGTTGTAGGTTTTCCCATTCTTTGGCAATAATCATAGTTGGCCACGTATTTCTTTACATCTTTGAAGATGGTTGGCCAATAATATCCAGACTGTAGGATTTTGTAAGTTGTCCTTTTGTCAGCAAAGTGGCCTCCACATGGGATATCATGGAAAGCTCTGAAGATATCCTGCATTTCATCTTCTCGGGCACATCTTCTGATTACCAAATCAGGTCCCGTTCGGTATAGGGTATCCTCATGCCACATATAATTGGCACTTAGCTAGATAATTCTCTGTTTTTCTTTGGATGTCATACCTTGAGGCAACTTGCCGGTTACCAAATAGTTGGCTATGTCTGCATACCAAGGGGTGAAAGTAGAAATGGAAAATAAATTCTCATCTGGAAAATCATCATCTACTGGAGTACTGTCACCTGTATGGATAATCCTAGACAAGAAATCAACAACCAAGTTGTCTCTTCCAGGCCTATCTATGATAGTGATATTGAATTCTTGTAGTAACAATAGCCATCTAGTTACTCTAGCATTTGTAACAGGTTTATTCATTAGAAATCCGATAGTTGAGTGGTCAGTGTGAACAAAAACTTTGTATCTTGTTATATAGTGTCTAAACTTGTTGATGGCATGTACTACTGATAAAAATTATTTTTCAGTGACAATATAGTTTGCTTCAGTAGGTGAGAGGTTCTTACTAACAAAGTATATAGCATAAGGAATTTTCCCTTCCCTTTGTCCTAATACAGCTCCCAAAGCGGTATCTGAGGCATCTATGTAGATATGGAAAGGAAGAGACCAGTTTGGACCTCTCAAAGAAGGGGCACTTGAAAGTTTTGTTTTTAAAATTATTGCTCATCCCAACAGAATTCAACATCTTTCGTTAGCAGTTTGAAAAGGGGGGCAACTAGGTTTGTAAAATTTTGAATAAACCTCCTATAGTAGCCGGCATGCCCTAAGAAACTTCTAATTTCCTTTTGTGAGCTAGGGATCTTAATTTGGGAAATAATTTCAATTTTGGTAGGGTCCACTCTTACTCCTATACCAGAGATGTGGTGACCTAGAAAAATTCCTTCGGTAAGCAACATTCTCGATTTTTTGTGACTGAGTGAGAGGTTGGTCTCTTTACATCTAACCATTACCTTCTTCAAATTATCCAATGCCTATTGGAAATCATCCCCATATACCGTGAAATCATCTATGTAGACTTCCACACAATCATTGGTCAAATCGGAGAAAATAGCCAAGACAACCCTCTGAAAGGTAGCAAGGGCATTACATAACCCAAAGGGGAGAACCCTATAGGCATAGGTTCCCCAAGGATAGGTGAATGTGGTCTTATCCTGGTCTTCTGGTGAAATTTTTATTTGTTTGTAACCACTAAACCCATCCAGGAAAGAAAAATACCTCTTCCCAGATAAAGTGTCTAAGACCTGATCTATGAAAGGTAAAGGGAAGTAGTCCCTATAGGTGTCCTTGTTTAATTCTTGAAAGTCCACACAAATCCTCCATTTCCCATTTTTCTTTGGTACAATAACTAATGGGGAGACCCATTTTCTATCTGATATAGGGTAAATGAAATTGGCTTGTTGGAGTTTTTGGAGTTCTTCCTTTACTATATCTTTCAAGGCCGGGTTCATTCTTCTTTGGGGCTGTATGACAGGTATGATCTGATCATTAGTGTAAATATGATGCATACAGGTATCTAGGTGGATCCCTTTCATGTCAGAGTAATCCCATGCGAACGCATCAGATTTCCCTTGAATCATTTGTATCAGCTTTTGTTGCTGATCCGTTTCTAGGCTAGCATTGATATATAAGGAATTTCTAGGACTGATTCCTTCCCTTCCTCTATTTGTTAAAGAGTGGCTATTGTAGAAGTGGAAGGGTGCCAAATTTCTTGAAATGCAGGGCTAAAGATGTGTGTGTAGTTAGGGAAAGATTGGGGTTAGTCAACGCATGCTGAAGCAACCAAGAATAGACTTAGGATTTTCTCTTCAGAGTGCTCTTGTACTCCTTTTACTTGTTCAAGTGTCAACAAGGGCTGAGTATAGTCCTCCTCCCCATAGGGATTTTCCAACCAGAGAGGAACTTTAGTGGTTGGTTGGGCGTAGGGAAAAAGGATAAGTTTCCGACTTTGAGTGCCATTGGAAATTGTCATTTCTCTAGATCGACAACTAATGAATGTATCGGCAGTGGCCAACCAAGGTCAGCCGAGTACCACTGGGTGTCCTGGTTTGGGGATTTGGTCTGGATTACCAAGAAATCCACAGGGTATTCCTAAGAGGCCAATGTCATTTTTATATCATCTAAACTTCCTACTGGGGAGATCATTGATTTATCTGCAAGCTCTAGAAAAGTTTGTGTAGGTCTTAAGTGATCTAGTTGCAGTGTTTTCATAGTGTTTAATGACATCACATTTATTGATGCCCCTAGATCAATCAGTGTATTAGGTAAGGCAACACCATTGATTTCTATGGTTACCACTGGGTTCCCTGGATCACTATACTTGGAAGGCATTTCTGTTATAAATTCAAATAACTTCCCTACCACCCGTATGACAAAAGGTTCCTTCCTCTTTATCCTTGGCTTTTTAATGCAAAGGTCCCTTACAATTTTAGCATAGATAGGTATTTTTTTAATGGCCTGTAGTAGTGGGATCTTTACACATATGTTCTAGAGTTCAGTCTCTAGATTATGTTCTAGAGGTTCCTCAGTTTTCTTTACGAGCAACCTTTCTGGGTAAGGGGGATTCATTTTATTGGGTGTTTCTACTACAAGGGAGTTGGGAGAAGGATTTTCTTGTGGTACTGGAGTGTTTCTTTCTTCGTTCAATGGATTAGTCATTTGTTCTTCTCTTTGAACTGTTTGGACATCTATTTGTTCTTCTTGGTTTGTGTGATTATGCACTTATTCTTCTTGGATGACCATAGTGGGATTTGTTTTGTTTACAATCCTTCCCGATCTTAATTCAATTCCATTAAACGGAGCTGGCATTATTACATATGTAGGAAAGGTTTGTACTTCAACGTTTTGTATAGGTTGTGTCGGTATGTTATTTGGGTTAGGGATAGGTTGTGCAGGAATAGGGGTAGGCCGAGGAGGGTTTTGAATGGGTGCAACTTGCATTGGTTGTTGCATATTTGGAATCATGGGTAGTGCAAGTTGTTTCTGTAATTGTGGGGGTGGAAGAAGAGCAAGGGGGTTAAATCCTGGGAGCAACTATGAAATATTCGAAGGATATTGTGGATAGGTGGGAAATTTTGTTGGTTGGAAGGGGACATTCCCCCATATAGGTCCTCTCCACCTCTGTTGCTAAGGTTGGGTTTGTGTCAACCATTTAGGATAAGATATGGGGGGTACCCATTTATTTTGGGGGTATTGTGTAATTGGGTCGTCAAACATGTTGGGATTTTGTTGTCTCCATGGTCTCGTAGGGGGGTAGGATGTCTTAGGTTATCCTCCTCTCTTGAACATGGTCTTGAGTCCGGGAAGAGAAGGGCATTCATTAGTAGGATGGTCCTCTGTACAAAGACCACAAATTTCAATAACATTGAGGGGGCATTCCTTTTCAGGGTGTTTCCTCTTACACTGATGACAGAAAATTGCTAACGCAACATTTTCTTCCTCTTGTTTTGTTTTAATTTTCATGGTTTCTAGTTGGGAACTGATGGTGTTTAGGATATCTGTTTTAATTTTTTCCAATAGATTTCCTAGTTCAATCCACGTGACACCTCTAGATGTGGGTTTAGAAATTCTGTTGGTAGGGTCCCTTATACTTTTCCTCGTTTTAGCTTGACTGCGAGAGTATATTTTACAATAATCTACTATGTCTGCAAATGGATTTTGGTATATGTCCCCAGAACTCATGAGGTTTAACACTTCAATGAAATCATCCCTCACACCCTTTAGAAATACAATCCTAACTATAGATGTATCTAAGTAAAACTACTTAGTCTTTTGGTAATTGTATAAGAACCTTTCTAGGTAGTCTTCTAAGATTTCTTCTTTAGATCGCTGCATTTTGAATATATCATTCCTAGCATCCCTAGGTCTACAGTAATCTTGGTATTTCTAGAGGAAGGTCTCCTTCATACCATCCCAAGACAAAATTGTGTGTTCCCCTAAGCTCATGAACCACCGCAGTGCCAAATCTTTTAGTGTAGCTGGATTTTTTTTTAATTTTTGAGCATTATCTGTGTAGTTATAGCTCCTACACAATATGTCAAATTCAAATAAAAATGGGTCAGGTTCTTATGTCGACATACCTCGTAATTAAGGAAGTGAAGATAATGGAATTTTCTCCATAGCAACGTCTTTAGCAATATCTAGTATGGGGAATCCAAATGTCTTTGTTTAATTGGCTATGTTTCCCTCTTCTTCTGCCATGTTTCCAAGCAATCTATAGGGAGGTGGTGAATTTTATCCACTGAGTGATGGTTCCACCACTGGGTTACCTGGTATCTCTAGCTATTCCAAGGTTTTGTGTGGCCTTCCAACAATAGATGCAGCCTCTTCTATTACTACCTCTGCTTATTTTCTAGTTTCTCCTTTGGATGGGGTTGCCAGTGTCTCCTCCCTTTCTTGCTGTCTTATATCTTTAATCTGAACAATGGCTTCATATCTAGTGCCTTTTGCTGTTGTTGAAATTTCTTCCTTTGAGCTCTCTCCTTTGAGAATTTTTCCTGCACGAATTTTCGATGAAATAGTATAAGGGGGGGTTTTCTTTGTTGTTTGATTTTCTAGTTTTTCTAAGATTTTAGGAGCAATAAATCTACCTTTATTATCCCTGTACCTACTCATAAAAAAATGAAATGAATGAAAAATGCAGATTCCTAATTAAAGGTAGGAGGACAACCTAAATTTGGAGCAACCCCACCAAAGTGGATGCGTAGGTTCTTACCTTTTGTTTTACTATCTTCTCTCCTCGCTCAGATTATCGTCAAATCCAATCCAATACTTCATCAAACCAATCAAAAACTAAAAATGCTACCTGTTACTGTTTACAACTCCTCGATAATGGTGGCAAAATGTTGGTGCGTAAATATGTTCAATGTATATCTCACACTCATTTAAATGTCAATCTGAGATTCGTAATCGAAAGAGTCATTACACTATATGTGCCGAGAACAAGTAACCTACCTAAGTCTGTTTCATATAGGAAATAATTAATAACATAAAAACCTTGTTTCTAAGATTTATAAATACTTCAAAATATCTCTGAGCCTAGAAGAGAAAACTCATAATGAAACTTAAACAAACAGTCAATCAAAGAGATGTTGTCCTAGAGAAACAAATATGTTCATTTCAGGCTCTTGAATTGAAAAGATGAACTTTAAGAAGCTTGTCTCCTATAGCAACTAAAACAATCAATTCCAACCATTCTCGAAACCAAAACCAACTTCAACCGCATGTAATTCAATCAAACCAGCACAAGGGGTGTTCAGTATAACTGAAAGACTTTATTACAGAGCATGAATATGAAATATAAAGTCTTATGGTCCCTTGAGATACTAGATCTACTACAATCATAAACTCAAAATATTAGTTCCACACTTCAAATCATGAAATAGCTACCTTCAACATTTGAGGATGAAATGTCTATTCGATCTAACACCTTCTTATTCACACCAATCCAAAATGATTAACTCAATGCTCAATCCTGTAAATGAAGTAAAGACCAATCACACACACACACACTGCTGTAACATATCCACACAAACACACAAAATGTATACAAGGAGGTTTACCTTAGTTGGGGTGGTGGGCCCTTGCCGAACCAACAAGGAACCTATTAAGAAAATAATAGACTAAAACTTTTTAGTCACATCCAAGAATTGACATAAAAGATCTTCTGTATTAATTCAACTGGTAAATTGGATCAACAGTCTTTTACTTCATACATGACAATGATAAGTATCGTTTGGTTTTGACAATATACTTTTTACGTTCTCTATTATCACCCGCTATCATGTGTACAACATTCCCTATATAAGGTAAGCTGATACTATCAATATCTATGGATAAGAATTAAACAGTTTGAGATATTTCACGATTAAGATTTACATCAAATTTTTAGGAATCGACTCCATCCTCATGACACGAAGTGCATGAGCGATGGAGTCTCTTGCAACTAGAAAACTAACTTGGGTGCTTCTATCCAACTGTCTTCTCGAAATATTCACCATAATTTTGGTCCAACTGGTGCATTCTGGAAACAAAGGTTCTGGTACCGGATTGCACACAGTCGTGAGTCTAGTACCGGAATAGAACAGAGCAAGTAGTACCAGAATAGCTCACGTCTTGGTACTAGAATGGAGTTGGTACCAGATCAAAACTGTCTTGGGTACCAGAATAGATTTGATATCAGATTGCATGGTGTCTGGTAGTTCTGGATAGACTGCTCATAAATCAAACCATTAGGACTATACAAAATAAAACACTTTCAATCGAATTAATTTAAGAAATTTAAATAAACATGCTTTAAATCATCAATTACCTCTTGTGGACATGACATAACTATTGGGCATGTGTTTTGGGAGAGAATAGTCTAGTATAGGTTTATAATAGAGGCAAAAATGCCTAGATATAGGGTAATATAGGGCATTATCTATGTAAAAATAGGGACTCAACACTTCCTGATCTCATGTATAACTACATTTTGATATGACCCTGATGATAAATGATAGTCTTCTCAGTTTTTTATAGGGATTTGACACCTCTTACCATCTTGATCAAGCTCATCCATAAAAAATATGGGAAGTCAATTTCAAGGCCTCCTTCAAAGTGAAACACAAGCCTAAGATGATATAAGAAAGTTACAACATACCTTCCCTCACAAGTGAGGAATCGTTGAAGACTAGAAAGCATTGGATGATATTCTTCCTTGATATAGTTTCTAGAAATCCCCTTTTTCAAATCAGGGTGCTGATGTTCTTCCTTCAGAAATCGTTGGCACATTTCTTTATTGATTCCTACTCCCTTGAAATACTTGGCTCCTCTGCTAGGTAATCCCGTGGCTTCCCTTAAGGTTGCTTCATTCATGGTTAGCTACAGATTTCCTATGTACACAATCTCTCCATTTTAAATCTGAACAAATTCATGTGATACCTTCTCATGACAACTTGTGAATTTCTCTAAAAATGGAATCCATCCTGATCTAGCATACTTATATCTACATATTTGGAATTCCTCGGTCTCTGTATAAATATGGAAGACCGGTTCATGTCTACTTACAACCATATTTATAAACTGTAAGTGGAAACCATATTGTAGCACAAGGGTTTAGTTAGCTATGAGCGTGAGGGTTTGGTACCGAATGTCAGAGAGACGAGAAGGATATGAAAATGGAGAGAGATCGGTAATAGTAGAAAAATGGTGATGGACTCAATAATTCGAACGATGAGTTTAAGTAAAGACGCTGCAAAGAAAAATTAAGACAAGATGAGGCTCATTTGGATGGCTTCGCCACCCAGATAAGCCATTTCATTTCTACTCATTAGGATAATGATGGGGAAAAGACGTTTGGTATCAAGACATAATTGTTTTTTTGGATTGGCGATTGGACCCCTAAGTGGCGAATTTTAGTGTTGAATTGTGTGAGATAGATTCATGATGGTTTAAGGATGAAGCACGTTCTTGGTTTTAGGCTCTTGGCTCATCATTACTAGGCATGCTCATTTCAGTTCATCCCCACATTCACACATTTGATGTGATTTTGTCCTCCCTCATCTTTTCAAGCGCTTATGTGGTGAGGGAATTGATTAAGGTTAAGCATATGGGTATGAGGGGAGTGAAAGTTAGGTGCATGGTTTTGATACTAAGGTCATAAGATCTAGTATACATTTTCATACCTTTTGTAGTTTTATAAGAAAAGGAAAATAAATAATACCATGTTACCTTTTCTTTTACCATTGCATAACCAATACCCATATCATATGCAACTGCCTTTGTATTTGAAGCTTGTAGATTGTCAGAGTTCATCTTTTTAGGCTGGAGTTTTCTGGAAGCTTAGTACTGGAATTTTTTGTACTTTATGAATACTTCTTTATTCTGTGCTTGTCTTGAGTTTCTTCTTTTGTGTCTGGTTCTGCAGGGTTGTACGATGAACAGGCTGATCTTTGTAGATGAGATGTGAGTCTGAAAAAGAGTCCTGAAAGGGATCTTTGATTCTCCCCCATGCCAAGGATGTTGCATATCCTTATGAAAAAAGGCCCGACACACTGTTCACAAATGGAAGAAAATTGATAAGAGATGAGAAACCAAATCAAATTCCAAAAGTACAATTATCACCTAGCATATGATCCCATGCCTTTAAAAATTGAAACTGCCTTTCTTCTTATGACTTATTGACAAGGGAAACATTCAATAATGAAAATAGGGAGATTTTAATATTTTTCCATAAGAACAGATCCAACCTAACTTTCTTCAGAGATTTACTATCATTAGATGTTATGGATAAATTTCACAGTATAAATATATTAGACTCCCTAGTCAAGGCTCCACTCTTACGAAGTTTCCTTCTTAGATAATATAGGCTTTAGATGTCATATCGGTAAAGTTGAATTAGGGTAATTCTCAAATGGACATTTTCTTATAGTATTTATTTGTTTGTCAATCTGGAGTTTGTATCTTATAAGTTTCATCAATGACCTTTGTTTGTAGTATTCATTTTTTTATGACAAAAGTGATTTTTTCAATTAGACAAGTATAAATGAGAGATTTCTCAACCAGAACTCACTGCCAGCAAGCCTGTTCAGTACTCCGGTGGGGTAGTTGTGATAATTAGTGAGAGACATACCTTCCCCAGGAAGAATGCCCCATTGCCAATAGGCATGTTCAGTACCCTAATGGGTTTGCCTAGTCATACCACAGACCAGTACCCGCTTCCATCAGACCTATTCAATATCTCGGCGGGTTAGTCTCTTAAACCCTTTTTCCATCAGAGGCTTCTTTTCCATCATCACCTATTTTAGATTTTGTTAAATAATTCTTTTGCATGGTGACAGGGGAGGCTTGTTTGAAAACCCTTTTACAGGCTGGGATGGTATTGGGTTAGACGGTATATTCTCTTATTTGAATGTCTTTAGATATTTGTTTGAAGGAAAAATAAACTTATGTATGCACATATTTAGAATGATCTATATGTATGATTTGTCTAAGTTTGTCCATAAGAGAATGACCTAAAGTTACCTTAGGGTACTGATACATCCTCTTCCATAAAAAATTTCCTAGTGTGCCCATGACAGAGAGTGTTCATATACTCATATGATACTCTTTAATAAAGATAATACAATGATTATTGTTGAAGTCTAGTTAGGGTGGAATGGTTACTTATAGGCTAATATAATTTTATCCCTTTAATCATGCTGAAATACTAGATAAAGGCAACCTCTATACTTTGAATAAGATTAAGCATGGTTCCTTTAAATACATAGGTAAAGATTATGTCTTCTTTGTAAAGTAACACAACCAAAAGAAATTAAAATTCTTCTTAATAGCTAGCAACATAACCAAAAGAAATTAAAATACTTCTTAATAGCTAGCAACAGAAGCAAAAGAAATTAAAAATAATTCCCTTTAGTCAACAACAGAACCAAAAGAAATTAAAAATACTTCCCTTTAGTCAGCAACATAACCAAAAGAAATTAAAAATACTTCCCTTTAGTCAGCAACAGAACCAAAAGAAATTAAAAATACTTCCCTTTAGTCAGCAACATAACCAAAAGAAATTAAAAATACTTCCCTTTAGTCAGCAACAAAACCAAAAGAAATTATTGCTTCATAAGAGTTGCCATTTGATGCTGCATTTGGCTCCTTGGTTCCAGCTTAAGGGGTTACTGCATGGCTTCACATAAGTATAACATTCTTTTTCAATTAGGTGATGTGTCCTAGTAGTACCATATGAGGACAAACTTATGGTATCGGACCGACACAGGACTGCTGGTACTGGACCAGAGCATAATTTCTGGTACCGGATCAACACTACTGGTACCGGACCAGAACAGAGTATTGTCGATGCCTGCAATTGATGTTTTTAGCAAGTTTGTGAAAGATCAAATAAATTATAGAAATCGACTAACACAAATAAAATGTGAAAGTAAAACAAAGGTGGTAAGAATCCATTCTTACCTTCAACTTATTAGCAAAACACAATACACACCTATGTGCAAAAATTTAAAAAAAAATAAATCAATCAATCAATGTGGATTAGTAGAAAGATCTCCTTCCTTAATGATCACCTGCATATCTGAATTTTGTAGCACACGTGTTAGAAATTCCTCTTTTGACAAGGTTTGTTATAAATTCTCAATCGGTGCCCATTCATGAGTAGGGGTGTCTGATGTTCGTCAATTGTCTTTTTTCTGATTGAACCATTATCATAGACATTGTCAATCTCGTAAGGTCCTAACCAATGAGTAGTTAACTTGCCTTTAAAGTTCTTGAACCTACTATCATACAACAAGGCCCAATCTTTCGGTTGAAAATTTTTCTTTTTAAGATACTTGGCATTCCATTTTGTTCTCTTCTCTTGAATGAGGGTGGTTCTTTGAAGAGATTCCCGCCTGATTTAATCTAGCTCATTAAGCTACAAGAGCCTTTGTTGTTGAGCTTTGTCTAAGTTCATGCCAACTTGTACAACACTCCTGAAGGTTTTGATCTAGAATTCTATGGGGAGAAGAACTTGCTTCCCGTACACCAATTCATAAGGTGTATGTCATGTTGTATTCCTCCAGGTGATTCTATAAGCCCATAAGGGTTCTAGTAATCTTTCAACCCAATCCTTGTGGTGTAGCTGTACCATTTTAGTAATAATGGACTCAATGACTTTGTTGGTGGATTCTACTTGTCCATTCGCCTGTGGATGATAAGGTGTAGATTTCTTATGCTTGATATGGTACTGTTCTGTAATTGATTTGACTAGATGAGAGGTGAATTGAGTCCCCTGATCAGCCATAATTTCTCGAGGTACACCAAATATAGTAAAGATGTCATTAAAAAGGAAATCTACCACTGATTGTTCACTTGCGGCTGGTAAGGATTTTGCTTCAACCCACTTAGTCACATAGTCAGTACATACAAGTATATACTTTTTCTTTTTAGATGCAGAGTTAATGGGCCCTACAAAATCTAATGCCCATTTCTCGAAAGGCTCAAAGACTACTTGGAATTGAAGTTGTATTTGGTCTCGTGCAGTAGGCTTATCCATTCATTGGCATTCATCGCAATTGGATACATAAGTTCTTGCATGTTTGAAAATATTAGACCAATAATAACCAAATTGCAGAAATTTATAAGTTGTACTCTTGTCAGCAAAGTGGCCTCCACAAGGACCATTATGGCAGGATTGAAGAATATCATGGATATCATATTCCCTTACACATCTCCTGATTACCAAATCTGGTCCTGTTTTGTAAAGACAATCATCATGCCACATGTAGTTTGCACTTAGTTAAATTACTTTTTTTTTTTTTTTTCTCTAGGAGACAATTTCTAAGGCATCTTCCTTGTTACAAGATAGTTAGCTACATANTTTTTTTCTCTAGGAGACAATTTCTAAGGCATCTTCCTTGTTACAAGATAGTTAGCTACATCTGCATACCAAGGAGTAAATGTAGAAATAGAAAAAAAAAAATTCTTCAGGAAAGTTATCATCTACTAGTGCATTATCTCCCAGATGAATCATTCTAGATAAGAAATCAGCCACAAGATTATCCTTACCGGGTATTGATGTTAAACTCTTGTAATAATAACATCCATCTTGTAACTCTAGGGTTTGTTACAGGTTTGTTCATTAGGAATTTGATGGTTGAATGATCAGTGTGTACAAAAGATTGATATCCTATAATGTAGTGTCTAAATTTATTGATAGCATGGACTACAACTAACAATTCTTTTTCTA
Source organism: Picea sitchensis (assembly GCA_010110895.2). Classification (NCBI taxonomy): domain Eukaryota; kingdom Viridiplantae; phylum Streptophyta; class Pinopsida; order Pinales; family Pinaceae; genus Picea; species Picea sitchensis. The sequence goes on along the minus strand of SNQJ01S0125679.1, from coordinate 5,316 downwards.
TGAGCGCAAAATTAACTTCTGTTGGGGAAAGGTTTTTACTGACAAAGTAAATAACATAAGGCATCTATTTTTCCCTTTGTCCAAGAACTTCCCCTAGGGCTGTGTTTGAGGCATCCATACATATATGAAAAGGAAGGGACCAATTTGGTCCTCTTAATACAGGAGTACTTGACAATTTCTGTTTTAGAATTTCAAAAGATACTTGGCATTCATCATTCCAAGTAAATTCATCTTCTTTAGATAATAACTTAAATAAGGGAATAGCTAAGCTTGTTAATTCATAATGAATATTCTATAGTAGTCAACATGCCCTAAAAATCTGCACACTTCCTTTTGTGAGGAAGGTATCCTTATTTGTGTGATAATGTGAATCTTTGCGGGATCAACTCTCATTCCAGAACCAGAGATGTGATGTCCCAAAACAATACCTTTAGTGAGAATCTTCTTTGAATTTTCATTACTCAGAGAAAGATTAGTTTCCTTACACCTAATCAAGACTTTTTCTAGATTGGTCAAATATTCCTGGAAGTCGTTTCCATGGACTGTAAAATCATCCATGTAGACTTTTACACAATCATTGGTCAAGTTAGAAAAAATGGCCAGGACAACCCTTTGAAAAGTGGATGGGGCATTGCAAATTCCAAAAGGAAGAACCCTATAAGCATAGGTTCCCTATGGGCAGGTGAAAGTGGTCTTCTCCTGGTCTTCGGGTGGTATTTGTATTTGGTTATAACCACTGAACCCATCTAGGAATGAAAAATACTTCTTTCTGGACAAGGTATCCAACACCTGATTAATGAATGGTAAGGGAAAATAATCCATATGGGTGTCTTTGTTCAACTCCCTAAAGTCTACAAATATTCTCCACTTACCATTTTTCTTTGGAACTATGACAAGTGGAGACACCCATTGACTATCTGAAATGGGGTATATGAGATTGGCTTGAAGGAGTTTTTGCAATTCTTCTTTTACAGTATCTTTGAGGGATAGATTCATCCTTCGTTGAGGATTTCTAACTGGTCTGATTTGGTTATTAGTGTAGATATGATGTGTGCATGTTTCAGGATGAATGCTTTTCATGTCTGCATAATCCCATGCAAAGGCATCAAATTTTCTTCAAAGCATTTCAATTACTTGTATATTTTGTTCTGGTTCCAAACTAGAGTTGATATACAAAGGTTTTCCTGGGCTAATCTCAACAAGTTCAATACTTTCTTCCTTCTCTGAGCAAGCTGGTGATAAAGTATATAATTGAGTGATATCAGGGTGCCAAGTTTCTTGAAATTCGGAACTGAAAATGTGTGACAATTCTGCAAAAGACCTAGGATATTCAATACAATTTGTATCAGCTAAAAATAAACTTAAGACTTGTTCATCTGATTTCTCTTGCACACCTTTTACTTGTTCAAGTGTTAACAGGGGTTGTATGCAATATTCCTCTCCATTAACCGAAGAGGTATCTCTTGTGACGATTGGGCAGGAGGGAAGAGAACAAGATTTTGGCTATGTGTGCCATTGGATATAGTCATCTCGCCAGATCGACAGCTGATAAAGGCATCTATTGTGGCCAGCCAAGGGCATCCAAGAACCACAGAGTGTCCTGGTTTGGAGGATGATTTAGAATATATGACTATAAAGTCTACTGGATATTCCCAAGAAGCTAGTGTAACTGTGACATCATTTAAACTTCCTACAGGGCTAATGACTGACTTATCTGCCAACTCTATCATGGTATGGGTTGGTATTAACTGGTTGATTTTGAGTTTTTGCATAGTGTCAAAAGAAATTACATTAATTTCTACACCCAAATCAATGAGTGTGTTTGGTAAGGAAATACCATTAATTTCAACAGTGACTACTAGATTCCCAGGGTCATTATATTTATATGGCATTTCGAAAATAAATTTAGATAATTGTCCTACTACCTGAAAAAGGGGAGGTTCCTTCTTCTTCCTTCCTGGCTTCTTAAGGAAAAGGTCCCTTATGATTTTGGCATATATGGGGATATCTTTGATGGCTTGCAGCAAAGATATTTTTATACATACATTTCGTAACTCATCCTATATGTCTTTGTGCAAGGGTGGGTCAGGTTTCTTCACTAATAGTCTTTCGGGGTAGGGTGGAATATCAACTTGTTGAGGTACTCCTACGGACTGAGAAGCAGTTGGGATATGAAGGGAAGTCTCTCCTTCTTCAGGCATGGTTTGAGTGTTTTCTTGTTCAAAATGATTATCATTTTCTTCTTGAATTATTACTCCAACATTTGATTGATTTACAAATTTCTCGGATCTTAGTTGAATTTCATAGGTGGGAAAGGTTTGTATTTGTTCATTCTGCACAGGGTGGGTGGGTCGATTATTGGGGTTAGGAATTGGCTGGGCAGGAATTGTTGTTGGTCTAGGAGGGTTGTGGGCAGCTTGGTTTTGTGTTTGTTGATTGGCATTTATAGGTGCTTGTTGATACTAGTTAGGGTTCAAGGGTGTTGTGGATTTCTGTTGTATAGGGGGTGGAAGTAAATCTTGCATTTGAGGTGGGTTAAATCTAGGTAGTAATTGGGAAATATTTGTGAGACACTGTGGATATGTAGGGTAAGAGGGATTCCCATACACATGCCCCCTCCAAACATGTTGCCAAGGTTGAGTTTGAGCTTGATGAGGTGCCCATTGGGAATAGGGCATTGGAGGGGGACCCCATTGTTGTTGTTGGTATTGTGTATTGGGGTCATAAAATGCATCGGGGTTTTGTTCTCTCCAAGGCCTCCTAGAGGGGTATGATTGTTCTTATGAGACTCCCCCTCCCCTATACATGGCTTGTAGCTCAAGCAAAGTTGGACACTCATATTTGGGATGTTCTAGAGTACAAAGGCCACAAATTTTATGACATTTAATGGGAATTCTCTCTCAGGGTGCTTCTTTCTACATTTAGGACAAAATATTGCAAAAACAACCTCTTCTTCTTGTTTCTTTTTCAGCTTTAGGGTATCTAACTGGTTACTCATTGTGCTCAAGATGTCTGTTTTAAATTTCTCTAATAAGTTTCCTAACTCAATTCTGGTGACAGTCCCTAAGCTTTGTCTTGAATTTCTGCTAAAATAATCTCTTGGTCCTTTGCCCGTTTTAGTTTGTCCCCTTGAGTATCTTCTACAATAATCTGCAATTTCTACAAAGGGATTTTGGTGCACATCTCCTAAACTTAACAAATTTAAAACTTCTATGCAGTCATCTCTAAGACCTTTCAAAAATACATTTCTTACTACAGTTGGGTCTGTGGTGAATAATTTTGATTTCTGATAGTTGTATAAGAAGCTTTCTAAGTAGTCTTCAGGGCTTTCATCTTCTATTTGCTGCATTTTGAAAATGTCATTTTTAGCATTATCCTTACAATAGTCTTGGTATTTATGTAAAAATGTTTCTTTCATCTGATCCCAAGAGAGAATTGTATTTTCTCCTAAGCTCATGAACCATCTCAAGGCTGCGTCTTTTATTGTGGCTGGAAAAAGCTTAAGTTTTTGGACATCTTCTGAGTAGTTATAGCTTCTACATAATATGTCAAACTCGAATAAAAATAAGTTTGGATATTCAGTTGGAATACATCTGAAAGTGGGTAATGATGATAGTGGGATATTCTTCATGTTGATGTTTTTGGAAATATCCAAGATTGGAAACCCAAAGGTTTTAGTCTCAGTGGTTGCATTTTCATTTCTTTCTTCTTCTACCATTTCACTAGGTTCTCCTCCTCCACTGATAGATGGTTCAGAAACTAGGTTTTGTGAGTCTTCAATTCCTTCAACGGACATGTTCTATCTGCCCCAGTGTTGATTCTCCAGTTCTAGGTTCTTCTTTTGGAGCCTCATTGGCTCCCCTTGAACTCCCTTCTGGTGGAATGTTTCCTACTCCAATGTCAGTTGAATTAGTGGGGGGTTTGTTTTTGAATCTTTAGAGCTTACAAATCTACCCTTATTATCTCTATATCTATGCATAAAATTTTTATACTTAACTCAATTGAAATCCTAATTCTATATAGAAGGTAAGGAGGCAACCTAGCTTCAGAGAACCCCACTCTAGTTGCCTCATGGCTCTTCACTCATGTATTAAACGTTTTATCCTCCTCCCTCAAGCAGCCTTTAAAATTATTCAAAACAAACTTTTGCAAACAATCTAAGCTAAAATCACTTCCTACCATTTGAAACTCCCCGACAATGACGCCAAAATGTTGTGCTACTTATATGATTAGTATAATGAACTCATTAATTATCAATCTGGGATTTGTAATCAACAGAGTTACAAGACACGAGTAAGAGAGGTAATTCTGATGTCATGAGTATAGAAACAATCTGGATTAAGAAGCAAACTGAAACACACTTTGGTTGCCTTTCACAAAGAAGCTATCTACTCCAATGCAACGCATGCAAATATGAGATGGAGTCCTTTGACAGATCAACTCTGTTATCTGACCCAGAAAGATAACTATGCAATCACACTCTTGAATGGGAAATCACACATCAATCATTACACTTCAATCATCAAGACATAGCATGGGTAGTTCAATAGCCAATATATTGAGTATGTTGTGGTTCACAATATTCTATTGTGAACTTCACTAGTCCTTTTTCAATTATGTTTGACTACTGCTTCCAACATCCATATCCATTAAGAAAAGTCAAATTCATAAGAATACAAACAAAGCATATGTAAAATAGAGTAAATCAAGATCCCTAAACATTCATATAACCGAAATACTAAACTGAACTATACTGCTGTCATCTGAAAGAATCAAAGCTTCAACTAATCTAACAGTTATACTATTGAAATTAAATGCTAACAATAATCTATAAGGATGTTGACCTTTGTTGGACAATGGTCCCTTGCCACTTCAACAGGCCAGCGAATGGAGTCTACAGTAAGTTGTCCTTTAATCCACACATCACTCTTACTTAAAACCTTAAAACATGAAACTATACTAACAACTCAACTCACATTCATTCATAAATAATCAAGACATGGAAACAAATGGCATTCTTCTATTAAACCTCAACTCAAGATATGTTCTACAATATGTAACACTGCTTCACATGCTGTGATATGATATCTCTCTACTACCTCCACCATCCTTGCCATGACTATTTAAACAGTCTTAGTCGTGAAACACAAGGAGGTGAAATCTTTTACAAATCAACAATTGTCAAATTTATATATTCGGTTACATATTTTAATCTTCATCCTCATGACATGAAGTGTATGAGGATGAAGCAGTAAACAAACTGGCTTAACATAGTCTTGCTAGAACTTGATGATTTCATAAACACTCAACAATTAT
>SNQJ01S0125678.1:0-26434 GCA_010110895.2 Picea sitchensis | reverse complement strand
TGACAAACAATATAATGATCCAATCTTGATCATGGAATGGAGGCTCAAAAGCAAGATCCTTTGGCTTTCTGAAGGTGCTAGAAATACAAAGTTTTTCATAAGTTTGTGAGCCATAGAAGAAACATAAATACTATTTGGGAAATTAGTAAACCTGACGGCTCAAGGGCTAAGTTCTTCAAGGAGATAGTTGAGGTAAGTAAGCAATATTTTTAAAATTTTATTTAAAGACCCGAAATTTTATTTATAGTCACTTCAATCAATATTGGTGAAATCGTGAAAGTTATTAGGTTACTCCCCAATCTTATTAGTGATGAAATGTATTAAAGTTTGGAGGCTGAAGTGACTAAATAGAAGGTAAAATAAGTTATATCCTCTTTCAAAAGAGCTAAAATCTCTAAGCTAGATGGATGGTTTGTAGATTTTTTTTTTTTTTGTGATATAAGATATGTTGAAGTTGGTTGAGGAGTCCAAATTTAAGAGTAATGTTTTGGGCATCATCAACTCTACTTCCATAGCCCTTATCCCAAAGGTTCATGATATTTCTTCCTTCAAAGAGTTCAACCCTATCTGTTTATGCAACTTAGTCTATAAACCAATCTATAAAATCATTACCAATAGACTAAAAGGTCTATTCTCTGGCATAATTTCTGAAGAACAACTTGGCTTTTTTTATAATAGGAAAATGCATGATGTTGTGGAACAACTCAGGAAAGGTTGCATGCTATCAAATCTTAAAATCTTATTATTGTTGTGATGAAACTACATCTTGCAAAATCTTATGATGAAGTGAATTGGCATTACCTTATAATGTTGTTGATCCAGCTATGCATAAATCTATAGATTGTAGAATGGATAATGGGATGCATTTCTTTAGCATCCTTTGCATTTCTAACTAATGGGTCTCCTACTAGTTTATTTAATGCTTCGAGAGGGTTGTGCCAAGGAAGCCCTTTATCTCACTTCATTTTCCTTTTAGTGGCTAAAGGCTTAAGTTTGTTGATTAAGGATGCTAGAAGAATAGGGACACTTGAAGGAATAAACATTTCCAACTATGTGCTAATCTCTCATTTGTTGTTTATGGATGATATCATGATCTTTGGACAAGTTTATTTAAGTGACCTAAGGCACAAAAGAGGTTTTGGAAATTTATATCAAGGCTACAAGTATGGAAATCAATATGAGGAAGTCAACTTTGTTGTTCAATGCTATGGCCGAGGAAGAAAAATCTCAGGTTGTGAATCTATTTCCCATTAATTTCTTAGAGCTTGATCAAGTGGTAAAGTTCTTATGTTTTATCCTAAAACCTAATGATTATAGATATGTTGATTGAGTCTAGCTATACAAAAAAATTGAAGCCATAATTTCTTTATGGAATAATAAATGGCTATCTAGGGGAGTGTTGGCACACAGGGGCAGACCCAAGGTTCAACTCTAACAACGCACGAACAAGCCCTAACTACTGGCCCTTTCAGCGACACTTGCGAAGCAGATGCAGTCTCACCCGAAGTAGCAATAGAGGGTTGCAGGACACAGGTGTCTACAACCAGAGGAAATACAAAGTGGATCCAAAACAATATCAACACAGCAGCTAGATAGCATTTACCAACTTAAACCTACTTCACACAGTTATATCTCAGATCTAACACAATGATGCAATAACAGAATAATAGAAGGCAAAAGAACACAACATCAATCACACAGAACAACAAGATATACATAGTTCACCCTCTCCCTAGGGATACGTCCACAAAACTGTCTTTCTTGATATTATATGAAAAAATACAGTTCTATCTGCACAATTAGCTTGTAGATATCTCTTCCTTTCTCTCTCTCTTTCTCTCCCTTCCCTTTGCACCCAACTACAGGGTTGATCTTCGCACCTGGCTAAAGATCTAAGATCTTTATAATACCAGAGTGCTCTCACACACAACACTTTTCTCTCTCACTACAATAATCACACAACAAACATCCAAAAACGAATGACCAATGACGAACCCCTCTTCTCCCATATAGGTTCTTATTTATACATTACAATAGCTCTCGGACATCCTTAGGTCGAAACCTAGGTGTCAAAACCCTAAATACCAAAACCCTAGGTGTTTAAAACCCTAGGTCCTCTTTGACCCACGTTTTCTAGGCTTCGTTAGCCTATATTTCCATCTTTCCTGTGAGGTGCTCCAAAGCATCTATTGGTGGATTTTTCTGCTTGCTAAGTTGTCCACCATCTATCTTCCTTGTTGATCTGTTCTCCTAGATCTTCTCGTCCAACGACTTGTTTTCCCTTGCTTCGCTCCTTATTTTCTGCTTCTTTAACCACTTCGACCCAATCTCAGTCAATGTGCCTTCCATGCAATTCACACTTCGTCTTTTCTTTTCCTTTTTCTTCGCTTTCTTTCTTAATCCGTATCCAAGGGCCAACATACCCCCAACACTCACCTGTGACTCGTCCCGAGGCACTATAGATATGAATCTTTTGTTTCACTTCAATTTTAGACTGCACAGCGCAGCCTTTGCTTTCTTCTCTGTTCCTCCCCACTGTGTACAAACTGTCTTTTTTGTGTCTAGTACCCAGTTTCAACTACACCTGGTACCTAGACCCTTTTCCTTCTGCTTCTACCGAGAGCTGCGAGGCATCTAGTTGTCATAGTACAATTTCAACTAGCTCCCATTCACCGATCCTTCCTTCCATTCTCCATTCAAAGTTTTCAACTACGCAGATCCTCCTTCTGTACCATAGGCAACCTCATATGGCCTAAGCCAATGTGTCCTGAACTTCCCTAGATGCTTCACGAACTTGCTGTCATAAACCAATACCAGATCTCCTTGCTTAAAGGCTTTCTTCTTGATGTGTCTATCATGGTAAGCCTTCTCTTGTTACTTTTGTACCTGCTGATGGAATCCTGCAATAAATATGTCTTCCTCTAGTTCTACCAACTGCGCAAGTCTGTTTTGCACAGCGCCAGTGTCATTCATATCTATAAATGTTGTAATTCTCAAGCTAGGAACTAAATATTCCATAGGTACTACTGCTTCTAGACCATAAACCAATTTAAAGGGAGTCTGCATTGTCAACTTCTTGCAAGTGGTTCTATAGGACCATAACACTACTGGTACTCGCAAATCCCAATCATCTATGTTCACACTACAAATCTTCGTCAGCGTTGTCTCCAAGATCTTGTTGAAAGCTTCAACTGTACCATTCGCCTGCGGGTGGTATGGAGTGATTTTATGGTGATGAACTTCAAATTCCTGAGTCAAGGCTTCAATAGTCTTATTAATAAAATGTGTACCTTGATCGCTCATAAGGATCTTCGGACATCCAAACTTGGTTATGATATCATCAAATATGAATCGCGCAGCTGTAGCTACACTACAGTCCTTAACTGCTCTTGCTTCTGTCCATCTAGTCAAATATTTTGTCGCAGTAATGATGTATCGAGCTCATGTGCGCTTTCCTGGTGGGTTGATAGGTCCCACGAAATCAATGGCCCATTTCTCAAATGCCTGTAAGGTCAGCTGAGGGGCTAAAGGCATCTCATCTCTTCTGGAAGGCTTCCCAACTCTTTGGCATACATCACATGCTCTGTAGTATTCCTTAGCATCTCTATGTAAAGTGGGCCACCAGAGGCCAGCTCTAAGAACCTTCTGCGCTGATGCTTTTCCTGCATAGTGTCCTCCTGCGATGACTTCATGTGATTCTGCTAGAATCAATGGTCTTTCTACCTCCATAACACATCTCCTCAAGATCTCATCAAGTCCCATCTTATATAGTTGTCCAACTATAAGTGAAAAATCTGCAGCATGAACTACCAATTGTTTCTTCTGAATGATTGTATATTCGTGAGGTGCCATTCTTGTTGATAGGAACTAAACTATCTCAGCAAAAGTGATCATCAACCTTCCTGATGGCCAGCAACTGTGCATCTGGCAGTGTATCCTCCAAGCTAGTAGGTTCCTCTCCATGTTCTAACTTGGACAAGTGGTCAGGTCCCTTGTTCATTCTCCCTGGTTTGACTACTATCTCAAAATCATATTCCTAGAATAACATAAGCCATCTGCATATTATTCCCCCCAACACTGGTATGTTGAATAGGTATTTCAATGCAGAGTGATCAATGAACATCTTAAAGTGTCCTCCCAACAAGTAGTGATGAAACTTTTGCAACGCATACACCATGGCTAATCCTTCTCTTTCAGTGGTAGTGTAATTTATCTCAGTTGTTGAGAGCTTCCTACTAGCAAAGGATAATGTATGGTCAATATCTCCTACTCCTGGTTGTGCTAGCACTGCTCCCAATGCAATAGAGGATGCATCGACATGCACATGAAATTCCTTACTCCAATATGGAAAAACCAGAATAGGCGCAGTGACCATTTTCTGTTTCAGTGTGTCGAAGCTCCGCTGGCATTCTTATGTCCATTGAAACTCACAATCTTTCTTCAAAAGCTTCTCCATGGGTGTTGTAATCTGTGCATATCCCTTAATGAACTTTTTGTAGTATCCAGTATGTCCCAACGCAGTGCGCAACTATCTTACTGAAGTAGGAGGGGGTAGATCAACAATGATGGCAATCTTGGATGGATCTACCAGCAACCCCTGCTTACACACAATATGGCCTAGCAACACTCCAAAGGGTGAAAAGAAGATGCACTTCTTCAGGTTCAGAGCAATCTGACATTGCCTGCACTTATCCAACATTAGTCTCAAACATTCAATATGATTTTGCAATAAGCTAAAAACAGTCCAATCATCAAAATATGCTTCCAAAAATTTATGTAGAAATTCCTTGAATGCTTCGACCACCACCCTAGAAAAGATGGTTGGTGCATTCTTCAATCCAAATGGAATCACTGTGTACTGGTAGGATCCCCATTCTGTTGCAAATGTGGTCTTATGGCGATCTTCCTTGGCAATCCTGATCTGGTGATAACCCGAAAATCCATCTGTGAAGGAGTAAACCTCTTGTCCTCCCACATTATCTAACACTTCGTCAGTAAACAGTGTAGGGAATGGATCATGTAAACATGCATCATTCAATTTCCTCAAGTCTACACAGATTCTGATCTCTCTTGTCTTCTTATCTTGAACCACCATAGGGCTAATCCATTATGACTCTTCAACATGTTCTATGATTCCTGCTTCCATCATTCTGTCTAATTCAATCTTGACTTTTTTCTTATATTTGGGATTTAGTCCGTAGGGTCTCTGTTTGACTGGCCTTGCATCTGGTTTCAAGGGAATCTTCATTTCTCCCATGGGTCCTTTAATGCCCTTCATGTTAGTGAAATTGGTTGGAAACAAGTCTTGATATTCATGCAGTAGTTCTGTGATCTTATCAATAGTGGCATCATCCTAATAATCTCCAACGTTGGCCAGCTTAGGTGCTTGATCTATCCCAATATTAACTTTCTTGATTTTAATTGGTTGTCCAATAAAAGGTAGTTCGATGCCTGGTCCTTGTATGTCTCTATGTCCTTTTGTTTCTGCGATGTTCACATTCCTAGGATCATTGTCTTCATTAGCATTGATATTGTAACATCCTTTCAATTTCTGAAGAGGTGCAGTCCATTCATCCTCATCTTGCTCAACAGGGAGTTTAGGTGCCTCCTCAAATACTTTATGTCTTACCACTTGTTAAGCTTGATCTACTGTAGGGTACTGACTTTCAAATAAAAATGTAGCTACAAAATTATGAGTCATACATTTCCAATCTGTAGTGGTGAGGCGCAGTTCTGCTTGAATATACCAATTGATAGGTGGTGTGTCCAGAGTGTTAATGAATTTATGCACCCACTGCTCTTGAGGAGTGTTGCTCCAAGCTTCCTCACAACTTCGCACATGGTCCTTCAGACAACTTTGACCTGTGTATCTAACCTCACAACCTTCTACTTGGTATGAGAAATGTATTGTCATCAAAGTGCGACATTGCACCCGATTAGCGATGTTCTTCTTGTGTGTCCCCCACCATCTTGCTGGTGTTGCTTTCAAGGCCTCATCCAGTGCCAATAGTCCCTGTTGTACTGGTACAATTTCTTCAAATTTTAGTAAGAAAGTTTCTAATGATTTAAACCATTAAATGTGAGCAAATTACTGACTTTTGTGTTGATCCAACAAACTTCCCTAGTCAATCTAGCACATCTCCGCATAGAAACTTCATACATTTTGTTCTGCCAATTCTCTAGTGCTTTTTCCAAATCTGATGAACATGTGTTGTCACTTTGCCAACTTAAATTCCCATCTGTTGTAGGATTAATGTAATCATGTTGTCTTGCTGTCAATTTATATATATTCTCTAGCTCGTATGTGCGGTCTTCTTCTCTGATGGGCTCTGTGTATCTGTGACCTTCATCAGTATCCAGAGGTGAAATGACCCTAAGACCATCACCTTCAAATGTCATACTTCTTTTCTTTAAGTCAACCAAGGTAGAATTATTGAAATCCCAATCAATTCCTAACAGTGCAGGATAAGGACAACTATCATCAACTATCTCGATTACTTCAAAGTCTACAAACGTTCTTACCCCGTCAATGTCCACAGGGACATGCTCCAGTATTCCAAAGGGGTTTACTGCCTGCTGATTAGCCATCCTAAGCCTGATAAGGGAATAAATTAGCTTCGTTTTTCCCATCAGTGCCCAGGTTTGCTTCATCATGACATTGACTTCCGACCCTAAGCCAAGGACCACATAATCTATATCATAGTCCCTAATTTGAGCATTAAGGTGTAGTTCCTTATTTGTCCTTCTCTTTTTGGATACTTGATGTACTGCTCTATTCAGTAAGGGATCTACCTTCCCTAGCTCATACTGTCTAATCAAAATTTGTAGCTCTTGTACAACTCTTTCATCCTTAATCAAATTAATGCAAGTGCATAAGAATTCCATAAGATTTCTTACCTCTTTTCCTTCTCTGGGCGAAGCAGACTGATCAAATGCCAGAGGCATCCCACATTCTCTCACTTCTGGTTGTGTTTTTGATGAAGAAGCTTGATCTCTTACGAATTCTTTTCTTGCCTCTTCAAATGTATGTTTCTCTTTCCTTGGATCAAACTCTTGTGTCTTCTTTGTAGCTCTTCTGACCCTTGATTCTTTTGTGGTCTTCCCTGGGGTCACTCTATCTTCGCCTGTAGAAACGCCTCCTCTAGTGATAACAACAACTCTGGGATCCACTCCGCGAGGTTCTACTGAGATTAGTTGTACTTTTTGGTTTCCTCCTCATCTCTCCTGGAGTTTGGCTAACAGCGTGGGACAATCTTCTATGACATGTTCAAATGAGTTGCAGTAATTGCAAGAGGTACAAGGGTTCTGACAGTCCCTTGCCAAGTGACCTGGCTGTGCATAATTATAACAAATGATTTGACCTCGACCTCGACCCATGCCTCCTCCTCATCCTCTTCCTCTGAATCCACCGCGAGGGTTGAAGTTTCCTCTTCCTGCGGAATTAAACTGCGTAGTATTTCCCTCTTGCTGCATCTCTCCTTGAGTCCCATATGTATATATTGACCTTTCATGCAAGAGATCATAAGCCCTACAATCCTTCTCATCATGCCCCACAGATTTACAGAATGTGCAGTAAAGATTTGTAGGTGTCTGACCATATTTTTGCATGTAATAACATTCATCAGGGCGATGCCTATTTATACATACCTCGCACCAAGGTAGAGTAACCTGCCTCAAAGGCCTCAGAGCTCCAGAGGCCAAGTATTCATGGAATAGGGGACAATGCTCCTTATCATGGCCTTATGACTTGCATCTGATACACCAGATGTCTTCTCTTTTATCTTTTCCCTTGCCTTTCTTCATATCTTCAACCTGTAGAGATAAGCTAATTAGCTGACTCAAAATTTGACTCATACCTAAGTTGGATTCTCCCATAGGGGCTGACTCTAGTTTCATGGCGATCTCTAAAGCCTCAACCTGCGAAGCAACCTTCTGCTACATCAGAGGGACTTTGATGTGTGGTAGGAGAACAACAATGAACCATTCCTTGTTCTGCTCATCTGGGATCTGAAAACTCAACTGGCCTGTTAAGATTTTAAACCTCTGATCGAACTCCCAAACAGGTTCAGCTACTTTCTGCTTGATTTCTTTCAGCTCTGTAGTGCACAGTGACTCTGACTTGCGTTTCTTGAATTCAGCAATCAACACAGTCTTAATGGATATTCTATAGGATTTCTGTCAAATTTGGGAATATCTGATGGGAATTTGACAGGAATGTGGGGGGGGGGGAGGAGGAATTACATATGGGGTCATTAGTCAACCGTGAAATATCAGGAAAATCTAAAGTTTCCAAGAACGAGAGTTGTTTGTTGACCTGTGGAGGTGGGTTATATGATCCTCCTTCGTGTGGATGTTGTTCTGGAGGTCCTCCTCCATTAAGGTGGTCGTCTAGGGGGTCCTCCTCCATAAGTTGGTCCTCTAGGAGGTCCTCCTCCATAGGGTGGTCCCCTATGGGTTCCTCCACCATAGGGTCGTCCTTTAGGGGTTCCTCCTACATAGGGTGGTCCCCTAGGGGGTCCTCCTCCACGGGGTGGTCCTGCAGGGGTCCTCCTCCATAGGTTGGTCCCCCTCCACCATGGGGTGGTCTGCGAGGAGGTCCACCACCAAAGGATGGACCTCCAGGGGGTCCACTTGGATGAGTGGAAATTGCAGGATTGGTGGGTTGTTGAGGTTGGTTCCATACGATATTTTCTATCCCTGGATAAGGGTGGCCAAATAGTAGGCTGGTGGTAGAAGGAATAGTTTGGCTCCATGATGGGTGTTGTCCGGTAGCTTGGGGTTACCCCCTAGTTGATTGTTTCCCCCAAAGAAAATATGGCCTTGTGGATGGGGGTTTCCCCCCAGTGGCTGGTTTCCCCCAGTCAAATAAAGGTTGGCTTCCTATAGGAAGGTATGCCCCCATTAAAAATGATCTGGAAGTCAAGGGTTTCCCATCGACTGGATGTTGACCGGATATTTTCCCTATATACAAGGGATGTCCCCGAGTGAAAGGTTAGCTCGACAATGTTGGTTTTCCTAAACCTATTAGTTGACTTCCCTGGGGAGGTAATCCTCCCGTTAAAGGTTGTTTTCCAAAAATGTTGGGATCACCTCCTAAGAACAACGGTGTAAATAAAGGTTGCCCCCCAGTGGGGGGTGTATAAGGTTGGGTTCTTGAAGGTGGTGGTAATATGGTTGAGACAATTGGTGATACAAATGTCAATGTTGATGTTTGGTTTGGGGCGACGTTTAGTTGATCTTGTTGTAATGTAGAATGAACGGTGGAGGGACGAGGGAAAGAAGTTTGAAACATCTGGGAGATGGCAGATGTGGGGGGATGGGGGTGTGTGAATAAGCGTGTGAAGGATCTCGTTGCAAGAGTTTAATAGTTGAATCAATCATTGTGTCTACTCGATTGAAAATTTAATGGCCAAAGGGTTCTTCGAGAGTCTAGGTAGGATTGCATGGCCCAGAAACCCATGGTGGTGTGGTGAAACCTTCAGATGAATGGATTTGTTGGTTTTCCATGCTCACAATGTCTTCGTAAGGCATAGATGGTAAACGAGGGTAATCAGTATCAAGTTCAGGTTCTCCGGTGGAGTTTAACCGAATAAGGAGGGGACCAAAAGGGTCAGTCAAGGGTGGATTTGCGGGGACTACAAAGTCCTCTCGAAAATTATCTCCTTCCGGGTGTTCAAGCGAAGGGGTAACAATGCTTCCAACTTCAGAGTGAGTTTCCTCATGGAATTCCTCCCAAGGATGGTCTTCGGGTGTGTTGGGAGGCAAGGGTTTGTAATGTAGATGAGGCAAACCTTGCATCCTATGAGACCTACGCAGGTCTTGGTCAGCCAGGATTTAAAATATGACAATAACAATCCTAAATCCAACTAAATAAAATAAACAACATGCGCTAAGAAATCTAGGAATCAAGCAAACAAACCAAAACTTCTCCCCATGAGATCACTAGTTAGTGATGAAATCCAACATCGTGGGAACATGTGAGAAGGGATTGCGGTGAGTGGGCGGATTAGTTATGTTGATGGCCTGCTTAATAGACTTACACCTTGGTTCAATCCTCCTGACAGTCTATCTATGGGTTGCCCTCCAAGAAGCCTGAGTGAGTTTGGACAACATCTGATCCAGGTACAACAAAGACTCCCCTTCGTCATCACCTTGTGTAAAATCCCTAAATATTATGGCAACTAAGGTCACCAACTATCAGTCAACCTCTAGGCGGGTATAGTCAACAATCGAGTCCAATAGTATGGGCTATCAAGTCCGAAATTCCTCAAGAGGACTGAGAACAAGAGGATCGAGAACAAGAGGACCAAAAAAATCTCCAGAGGACCCCGAATGGATTTGAGATTCACGGAGTTCTGAGACCAAATGAAAGCAACTGATTCTCAAGAATAATCCCCAATATACTATCGTTCCACTATGTTTGGTCAAGCTTCTGAGGGGTAATCTATGTTGCCCAGCCGCACACAACCTTGTGTTTAACTCCTGTGTGAGAGGGGGGTTTTGGCTATGCCTATACGAAGGATGGATTTAAGTACTCTTTACTGTTCTATGGTTTTTTTTTGTGGTCTTGGACAATTTACTCACTTATCCTAGTCCAAAGACCCTAAACCTGGACTATTGTTGGTGTTCTTAGAAAACAAAATTCTAATAAATTTTATTAACGCGTGTTCATTTTTAAAGCTATTCTTTACTCAAAAGGATGTGCGGAAGTGAAAATTATGATGTGAAAGGACTCGACTCCAAATAAATGCAAAGGAATGAAATTTCAACAATTTTTCTTTTTGATGAACCCTATTTACGAGAGGGAGAAGATGTAGAAAAACAGGACCGCGGAGCAATAAAATAAAACAAATGTGGAAATGAAACACAGAAGATACACAATACAATAGAGACACAGATATATGTGGTTCACCCAGTGTGGGCTACGTCCATCGGAGAAATTTTCAGGTCCTTCCTTTATTATTATTCAGGAAATGAAGGGATACAACCTACAACACACCCGTTGTAACTTCCTCTTCTTTCTCTCACAGTCTCCTCACTCAGAATACAATATTCACAATTGTACATAGCCGCAATACATTTCCCTCATAAAAGAGGGTTGCCTTCTAGGGAAAAAAACCCTAACATAACTTCTACTGTCAGATATGTGACCTTATAATGAACGGTCCAGATTTACTATGAAATTACAATATACATTTATAAGGAAATTTTTTCTTTGGGGGCTCCACCTTCGAACCCCCACAGGGAGGGTAACCCCCCCTGCACTCCCTCGCGTGGAGGAGTGTAAATTCTTCCAGGGTGTAAAGTCTTCATAGGGTATAAACACGGTTGAAAACAAAGACCTCTAAATTAGGAAGATAATCAGGCTCCACAACCATCATAAGAGTATCTTTATTTTTTCTTTTTGTGTAAGAGAACACCCTAATGCATACCAATTCACTTTTACTCTTTGAAAAGGAGACAAAGGGACAAATTTTTCAACCAAACTTACGAAATTCCCAACCAAGCACAAATTGTTTCAAATATATTCAAAAAGCACTCGAAATGCAATATTTTTGTTTCTTTTATGTTTTCAAACTATATGAAAATCGAAACAAAAATTCTTCTTCAACTTTCACTTTCAATGAACAATGTTTTGTAAGGAATGCAAAAGTCGGAAGGAAAAACCAAACATGCAAACTTAAAGCATGCAAAAAATTCCAAGTCTAGATAAGCATTCAAACTAATGAACAAAAGACTTGCATAATAAAATGACAGATTTGGTGAAAGAACCTTCTCAAACAACTGTGAAAAGTCTTCTACTTAATTGAGGGGATTATAATAGATGATTCTGGTTGTACCCATCAATCGTATGAGATGACTAAGAGGAGAAGATATATTTCATAAATTTCAAAAGAATTCAAAGCAAAATCAGAGAGACAGGCCTAAGACAGGTCTGAAGTGTTGAAAGAGAACAATGGAGATGGATCTGGATAAGTTTTTTGAAGGATAACTCTCCAAAAAAGGGGTTTTAAGAGGTCGATCGCCCCCTGAAGAGGGAGACAGAGCGACCAGGTTGTGGCCCAGTCAAAGGAATAGTTTGACCAGGAAGTATGGTTGACCCTGGAAAGCCTGGAAGTAGAGATGGTTGCTACCTCAAGGAAGGAAAATTGTAACCAGGAAGTCTTGGGTCGCTCTGTGCAAACTAGGAAGTCACAATTGAAACAAAGAAATGGGAAAAAACTAGATCTTAGATGAGATCTATCAGATCAAAAGAAGAGGGTTCTTCAACCAGACTCGGGAAAGAGTGCACCAAAGGCTCGCAATCAGATCAAGAAACTTAGGTGGGTAAATACCTCAAAAATAAATTGCATAAACAAGGAAGAAAAACATATAAAGGGTGATCTCCCCAGTATGGTAGCCAATCTATTGTAGGGATTTTGCACCCTGCAGAAGTTGAAGTCCCTTAGATTCTTCCTATACCTAAGATAGGAATATAGATACAAACAAAAGATGTTGATAGTATAACATAACAAATAATCATACTAATTCCTGACTAGCAAATGCATGAATTGAGATAAACATTCAATTAGAGGGAAACATCTAGTGTATCTTCTATTAATCATATAAGCAGAGATACAACTCACTGATATAGACTGAAGATATCTCCTTCCAAGCTCCTTTCCCAAGATTTTCCACCAAAACGCCAGAGTAACCTTGCTAATTATTTCCTCCTCTTTCATGAGAGATGGCTTGGTTCTTATAGTGCTTTAGAGATAAGGCCATATGGTTAATAGGATAATATCTTGGGGCTCATAATGGAATCCTTCTCGAGAGTAAACCCTGAGAAATCAGAGGAAGAGCTCATCCATCACAATCAAGTCCAAAAAAGGGAGATTCTAGGCTCGATCATGACTTATGTACACTGAAAGAGCGACTCGATCACGATTTGGCAATCCAGAAAGGGTGACCAAATCTTTCGTTCACAGGCTTGAGGAAGGACAAACCCGACCAAAGGGAAATTAGGCTAGAAACTCAGGGAGAAATTCATGAAAGTGGTTGATTTGGGTACGTGACTTCTAGGAGATGATGTCCCAATGGTTAGGGGGTTAATAACGCTACAACACCATGGAACAAGTACAATACTAGAGAATAGAACCCTTTATCCTCCTAGTGGCCCAGTATATAATGTAGCCCGATAGTTCTACATGGGTAAGGTTTTTTCATCCCCAACCCTCAATTAGTGATAAGGTTTTGTAACTTCTGGAATAATATTGAAATTCAACAAATGGCTACCCCCTCATGTGTGAGTAATAGGGGTTGATGTGGCATTCACTCGCTACCATGGTGATCAACAAGGTAGGTCAACTTGAAGGAAGCATCACTTCCACATATGAGCTCCAATGGATATGGTGTTTGCACTGTTGGAACGATCTCAGTGTGTACAACAACGTAGAGGGAATAAGAGATACACTCACAAATTTTCAGCCCAAAAAACCTATTTGATGCCTCAAAATGGATTTGAAAGGTTCTAGACCCCAATTTTCCAAATTATGACCTACCACTAAAATGGGCCTTGCAATCCAACTCCTCTAATTTTTCCACCCAAAATGTACCAAGATATGTGAAAAATTATATAATAATACCATCAAAATCATACCTTCCCATTTAGGGAGGCTTTTGATCCCCAAAATATTTTATTGAATGAGGTGAGGAAATTCTTCCTCCACCTTCTCCCTGGGGTGGCATTTTTCCTTGCTAGGAAGTTGTCCTTTCAACCTAATTCACCAAAGGTCATGTTGCCCTTGTTTGGTAGTTCTAGACTTCTTTTTCATAAATATATCTTATACCAACTTTGCATGAGCTTCTAGTGCTAATTCCTCTATGGTGGGGAGAACCTACTCCTCAGTTTCCTAATCCAACATGAAAGGCTCATACAGTTTCAGATTTTCCACATCCACTACTGAGTAAATGTGCATATATAAGGGTAGACTCAGTCTGTAGTAATTATCACCCACCTTTTCCAATACCTCAAAAGGACCATACTTTAGATCCTTGATCTTCTTACCAAGACCTTATATTCTTTCCTTGTTCGGCTATAACCAAACTCTGTCTCCCACTTTGAATTATTTCTCAATTCTTTGTTGATCATGTTGGGCCTTGTACTTTTCTCCTAATTTCTTCAATGTATCATATACTTGCAAATGGATCTACCTAAAATTTTCAACAAATTTCTCTTCTTTCAATGTTTCTCTTTTGATGTCTTCCCTCACTCCTTGTTTTTTATGGACAACATCCAAGGGCGAAGGTGGAAAATAACCAGAGCAAGTTTTGAAAGGGGACTTATTGGTAGAAATATAGACTTCTCTATTATAAGAGTGTTGAATGTAGATCATATTTTCATCCCAGATATTCAAATATTTTTTATTGTAACCCCTCAAAATTTGAACCAAATTCTTGTTGAATACTTCTATTTGCCCATATATATGTGGATAGAATGTTATATATATCTTCAAATTTGTGTCCATATTGTCATAAAGTGTAGTCCAAAAGGCCCTGAGAAATATAGCATCTCTATCTGACATGATGATCCTTGGTATCCCAAAGTGCACCCAAGCTTGCTCAATAACTGTTTTCTTCTTTTGGTCCTTTAATGGTATTTTTACAAGGCATAAAAATGCACATCTTGTTTAACCTATCAACTACCACAAATAGATTGTCATGTCCCTTCCTAGTTGTTGGAAAACCACCCAAAAAATCCATGGAAATGTTTTCCAAAGGTTGAGTGGGTACATGTAAGGGATGTCATAAACCTTGTTTTCTATTACTAGGCTTGCTAGTAAAACAAACTATGCATCCTCTAATTTATCGAGCTACATCTTCTTTCATTTTGGGTCAATACACATGCCTTTGTAAGTTGGAAATTATCTTCCCAACACCAAAATGTTCTACTGATCCAGTTGGATATCAATGACCACCCACCTCTTCCAATGACTCATCACAATTTTCCACCTTGACCATTTTTGTTATGATTTTCAAGTCTTAAGCTTCTAGTATTGTTTTGAGGCCCTAAACGATGTTTTTTCTCCATTTGGGGGGCTAGGGTTTCCATGGAATACCCATACCCTGCCAATAATTGTAACTCTTGATTAGATATTTCCAATGAGTTACTATACACCTTAAACATAGATTGTATGTAAAATTTTCACCCTTGGGAAGTTGACACATCAACTAACCACCTCGGGGCCCGAAAACCTTTTGGCACTTCACCTCCTAGGTTTAGGGCTTTGGAAATTTAGGGTTATTTATTTATGTTAAAATTTCAACCTCATGGTCCATTGTATTTATCATTTTGTGAATGAGTGTATCCGACATATATTTCTCTTCAGAGATAAGCTACCACCATTCTAGCGAATTGGTGTTCTACAATATTATGTTATTTTATTCATTAATAGAGGTTGGGTTTCACTATATTTTTGTATTCTCTTCTATATTTCTATTTCGTCTCATTTCATTCTCAATAGAATCTAGATCAATAGTATCGGAGTAGTCTTATCTTTTTTATTTCTTAGTGCATGTCCCTAAAAAGTTCAAGGTATAGAGAGGGGTCTCAAGCTAGTTTCACTTGGGGATCACCGTTATCGTTGGCCCAAGAACCCTCCCATGGCAGAATAAAAGAGAGATGAAGGAGTAAGATATCCTTTCAAAACATTTATCGAGGAATCCCTCGTGTGACAATGGAACAAGATGATGGACATATTCACCTAGATCCTTCGATGACTATTGAAAGTATGCAAGGCACCTTCAACCCGAAACCGTTTCAGAGGTGTGACACCCTTCAAGGTAAAAGTTAACTTTGATATCCCCTTATTTGAAGGACAGATAGATACAGATCCTTTGGAGAAATGGATGAATTTGTTAGAAGGGTGTTTGTTACACACTTAAATGTCACACCACCATATCTCACTTAAGTGTCGTAAGTGTCCTATGCAACTTAATAAGAGTCACATGCACTTTATCAAGTTTCATATGTACCTTAATAAGTGTCACATGCACTTTATTAAGTGTCACAAATTTGACACCATTAATAAGTGCCAATGAAGGGCATACAATAATTCCCCATTTGTAAAGTTGGAGATGTAGGCTAAGTAGCTTATGTAAATGTGGTTGTATGACCAATTTGACTGTTGGCCATCTCACCGATGGGATGACCAATTAAAGAACTTGGTGTGTGCATATGTTGGATTAGTGAAGCAGGAATATTACCCAACCCATGTACGGAGAGAGATGTATGCGCAAGTGGTTATGTCGGAGTAACCTGGGTCACGGATGTTCCCAGTAAAGAAGAAGCACCAACAACAGTGATTTTTTCTCTTGCAGGATCAAAAGGAGTTGGAGCAAGAGGATCAAATTGCATTTTTTATATGCCAAAAGTTTTCCTAATGGCTAAACTAGTTGGTATACGGTACGAATAATAAGCATAAAAAAATCTCATGGATAGTTGTTCAACGAGTAGTGGGCCAAGTGGACCAGTTTAAGGGGGATTTACATAAGGTACAAGACCATCCATGAAGGTTTTGACCGGTTCTTCTACATGTTGGTCACTTCTAGGAGCTGAAATCTCGATTTCAGAAGTTAGTTCTTTGACCATTCCTTCGTTAGAAGAGTTGTGTTGAGGTTCCTGAACTTCAGGATCCAAACCTTGCATTTTGTGAGATCTTCAAATCCCTTGATCAGTCATGGTGAAAGTAAAATAACAATCCTTAAGGCCATGTACGAACTCCAAAATCACACACTAAGTGCTTTACTTGGTCATCCCATTGGTCAAATGGCTAGCAGTCAAATTGGCCATACAACCACATTTACACAAACTAATCAACCTACATCTCCAACTTTACAAGTGTGGAGTTCTTCTATACCCTTCATTGGAGGTCAATCTTCAATGGAAGACCAACATTTAGCTGGGGGGAAACCTTCAGCTAGAGGGAAGCATTTTTCTAAGGGGAAACCCTCAGCCATGGGAAAAAATCCCATGTGGGGGAAACAACAACAAGCCTGGGGGAAAGCTGCTCCTGAAGGTCCTTCCATTTCTACTACTATTGGCTTGTATCTTGAACAACCATATCCAAGAGTTGAAAATCCTTTATGGGGTCAACTTAATCCAACAAGCATTCCTCGGCAAGGAAATTTTCCTAATCAATCTATGAACCCCATGATTCCAACAAAACATCCCTCTCAAAAACAGTATATGGGAGTTCCATCAGGCCAACCACAATACATGGGGGGATCATCAAGTCAGCCACAGTACATTGGAGGACCATCAAGTCAACCACAATACATGGGGGGAACATCATGTCAACCGCAGTACATTGGAGGATCATTAGGTCAACCGCACTACATGGGGGGAACCTCATGTCAACCACAATACATGCGGGGTCAGCCACAATACATAGGAGGAACATTTGTTGTTTCCATCCTGTCACACCTTGTATATGGTCCTACTGGTGTTCCCATGCCACATGATTACTACCAATATCCACAGGTCAATCGACAACTTCCATTCTTGGATACATTAGATTTGTCTGATATGTTGTGTTTAACCAATGATCCTATACTACATGCCCCATTTTAGCCTACACTCCATGCCAAACTACCTTCTGATATCCCGAAATTTGATGGGAAGCCTGGAGAAGATCCTAACAACCATGTAACGACCTTCCATCTTTGGTGTTCTTAGAACTCTTTGATCGATGATTCCATTCGTTTATGACTTTTCTAGTGAACCCTCACAGGAGCGATAACGAAATGGTATATAGAGCTGCCATGACATTCCTTTAGCAAATTCAACTCTTTAGCTATGGCTTTTTTGACACATTTCTAGCTGCCAATTCGATATGAAAGCAATACAAATATTTTAACTTCTCTTAAGAAATCCACTTCCACTCACATATCTATTCATACTTATGAATGGAGGCGGTGACGATGGTTGATTAAAGCCACGATTCTGGACCAAATCTTGGCATATTGGTTTACCAAGTCACTTTTTCCATCCATCACTAAAGATGACGCAATGGGAAATTCTTTTACTGCGGAGGAAGTCATCATTCTTGATCAATATTTGGACTTGGTATATTCCCAATTCGACACACTTTATGATATGATCCATCATGCTCCTAACCCGTCGAACGATCCATCAAGACCTGCTCCAGAATCACATGTTGATGGTATGGTGTGTTACATTACCAAAACCAAAACTGCTCCCTCTCCTTCTCAAACCTCTGAGGTGAAGGCCCAATCCGCTTCATCTCAACAACCTGGAGGCAAGAAGAAAAACAAAAGTAAATCTAAAAAATCTTCTAATGAGTAGGAGAATAAAAAACCTCAAACGATTGTTGAAAACAAAAGGAAAGTGAAGTTGACCTACATGATTTGTATGAAAGACCACTACACGAAATACTACCCTCATCGTGAGGAAGTCACTAAATTTTTTAAGGGTACCTCTTGTTGAGATGAATTCCTGCTTGCCAAAGTTCATTTCCCTTTCTATTTTCCCAACTTCCTTATTCCATTTATTTTCCCTCTTCTATACCTACCCTTGTTCCCATTTTTTTTTTCCCTTCTTCTATCCCTTTCTAGTTACCATACTTAGTTGTATTTCAAAAATCGACGTGTTCGTGGGTTGACGAGTTTCCATTTCCATTCACGTTCCTATGTCATGAGGCTGACCGGCTACCTTGTTATAATATACTTAACTATTTTTTTCAACTTTGTGGGTTCACAAATTCAAGCCTTCATCTTCCAAGTTCCGCGATTTCCACTTTTCTCCCAAAGTTCCATGATCTACATTATGATCGTCAAACTTGTCGCAGGTACCAAGCCCCTAAGTATTTCATTTCTACTGCATACAAGTCTGACTGACCCCTTTACAACACTTAGCTTATTTTGACCATTCACAATCGTGGGTTCGCAGGTTCACGAAAAACTCCATATTCAAAATTGTTCCAGTCTGTCCCCACCATCTTCATGTTTTCCCAATATGCATTAAGTATGGTTTAATGTTAATAATTGGTCACACATGCTATGAAAATATCGTCATTAATAGTGAAGGGCTCGAGGAAATTTCTCATTAAATTGCATTAAAAGCACTATTTTCCAAAGGTTATATTATTGTCATCTATTCGAAAAATTCATTTCAAGTTATTATCCAACTGAAAGAAAAATCGTCAACCTATGGCGGCAACAACTAGACAACAGTTCTATGGTGATACTCTAAATATTTTTGGTCTTGAAGACCATAACTTTTAGTGGTCCAGAGCATATTCATATTACTCCTCTTTTCCTGCATAGAAAGACATAATCTGGGCATCTGAAATTGTCCATGCATGATGTGTTCTTGAGGTCTTTGACTGTAAAGATCTTGTTGCATGGTGCATGGAGAAGTACATGCTGAGCCAAAGGATTATACAACTCCAAGGTCATTCTCCGGTCTCCCTTTCACCGCAAGTATTTCGCAGGATGTTGAAGCTCCCAGAGCCGACCCTTACCTTCAAAGGAGAAGGATGCAGAGATTTCTTGAAAAGATATAACAATGGCCTTAACCTCTTGCCTGGATATTTGGAGAATCCTGATTCTATTCTAGAAGACATAACCATGATTTAGGTCCACTCTTTTAAAAACCTCTTTCGAGAAATCACTTGGGTGTTTACTAGGTTAACAGGTTAGGAAAGAACTGCTACTATTTTTCGCATGATTCTTTATATTTGATATTTTATAGTAAAAGAACAAACCATTTTTTACTAGGAAAAATTGATTTCTATAAAAATCTCGTCCCAGTTAACGCACTACATAAAAGATAAAAAATTATTTATGGCATCATATCTGATATTCGCTATAGTGTATTGTTGTCAATTCCCAAAATTGACCATAAGTAAGAGGGTGAATTGTGAAACAGATCCAATTACCTTCTGGTATCAGGCATTATGGAGACATAAGACCCCTTTATATTTTTATGAAGTCTATAATGATTTTCTTTTAGTCTTCAAGAAGTTGTTGTTGGGAGAGAATACTTCAAGGATATCTGACCATGCTAACAAATTTCTAGAGAAAAAAGGAATGTTAGAATAAATGAGAATCACAGTGTCATAAGGATATTATGTTCCAAAGAAAATCCTTATTTTCTCTTGTTGCATGTATCTGATAAATTATTCATTACAAAGGTGGAAAGGCAATACAATTTTTGGCTTCATTTTTCCATGAAAAAAGGAAAAAAACAATTCATCCCCTTGCCTTGGAATATTGGAGATTTCATTTTCAGAAACATAAATAAAATTGATGAGTTTGTGAATCACTTCAACAATGTAAATCTAAAGTATGTTGAAAAATAAAGGGGTTTGAACCTCACAAAATATTCGTGGAACATATGTTATCAGTAGGATTCAACAACTTGTTCATTCATACTATCTTGAATGAAGAATAATATAACACCCAAAGCACTCATGTACACAATGCTGGTGACTTAGAAACAATACTCAGTACTAACGAGTTTTATAATAAAAAAGGAAAGGGTCCCAGTGAAAGGAGCACCTAGTATCCAGTTGTTACTCCAAAAACTACCACATCCTAGAGCAATGCCTGAACGGATCACCCAATTAGAAAGATTTCCAACAGTAGTTCAAGCGACGAAGGAGAGAAGAATCCCCCCCTGGAAAAATCGAGAGCTCACATAAGCTCCCTGTGAGAAAAAACAGGAAGAATGTAGTGTAAGAAGAAGAAGACAATCTCATAGAAAACAACATCAATAACTTCTCTCTTGAAGACATGGAGCTCGAGGCAGATATTGAGAAAATGTTTGCCACAATTGATCAGTCAGGAAATATGGCCGAACAAAATTCATCATTAGAGATCGTTGCAAATGAGATCTTCAATGAAGAAGAGCCATTTACTTTCCAAAGTGTTGTTTTTTATAAGGAATCTAAAAAATTGATTGTAGAAAGAGGTGATCAGAAAAATAAGAAGGGAAAACCTCACTCATAGGTTGACCTGAAAGATATGCGTCCGTCCCAAATCTCTAAAATTCACAGAGCAACCAGGGATGCTTTTGATGATTCTATCGGTGGCTTGGAAGCATAAAACACTAAGTTAAAAGAAATGAACAAAGAGTTGGAAAATGCCTTGATGCATCTTCCAATCCTTGCAAGTCCTTTGACAATGATCAAACCAACCACACCCGCCATTAAATTGAAAGGATCATCAAGTCTACTCACAGTGGTTCGGATTTATGTAGAAAAGAATATTAAGAAAAGAATGTCACTAATAACAAAAGCGTGGGAAGTATAAAAAAATATTGTTTCTTTTGGTTCAAGGGTACATGCTTTTCATGAATATTTGCAAGTTGATTCAAAGAACGAAGAATGTTTCTACACTGATGTTGTATTACCATTTGGAATCAAATTCCCTAACATGATAGAACTGAAAAGAAGAGAGGAGGACCTGCCTTCCCCAAGTCGAATAAAACAACTAAATGCTTGCTGGAAGGAAAAGATTAAAAATTTGAATAACATTTTCAAGCATGTAGTGAATCCATACTAAAAAAGGAAGAATTGTTCAAAAGACTCATGGAGATAGACCTAGAAGGAGGTACTAATGAGGTACACGACACTAAATTACTTCTCAACTCAATGTTTCTAACAAAACAAAAGTTTGACGAACAAGTTGAGATATTTAAGGGGTTATCAACTGAAAATTTTTATAGCATACTTGAATATAATGAAGAAGAAATAGACAATTGGCTAGTGGAGTATTCAGTGAAAAACCAACATATTGAGGAAGCGATACATGGTATTTCTCTTGACTTAAGAGATTTGGAAGGTGAGTTGTTCAACATTAAAATAAGACATGAGATAAACGTCGCACCAATGAAAAACTACATTGAATATTGGTTCAAAAAAACAATCGAAAAATTAACCAAAGATGGACAGGAAACAGTTGAGACGGTTCCTGTAACCATCAATGAAGACAATAAATGGATAACAAGAAGAAAGTGAAGACATGAAAGACCATCATAGTAATTTATGATGATCACATCTTGATTTATTTATCAATTCTTTCATCTAGTTACTCTTCTTTCATCTAGTTACTCTGCTTCTTTGACTAGAAAGGTTTAACCAAAGTCTGATAACTTTTCCCCATATTATTTCCAGGTCTTGCTACTCTACATCACCCACCATTCTCCTTTTACATATTACTTCTTGTTCATATTTTCTTTATGGTCTGCAGGAGCCCTAATCCCAATCCTAAGGACAAACTCATTTAAATTTCAAAGCTTTGTAACATACTATATATATATATTAGAAATCCCTATAGAACTATTTCGAGATCAATTTTGACTATACTTTGTAACTCTGAGTTTTGAGTATAAAGTATTTGAGATTGATCTATCATTTCTTTATTTGAGCTACCCATGTGTTCACTCTATTAAACTTCTCTTATGTGTGCAGACCATCTTCTTTTATTTTACGTGATAAAAAATAGTTAGTTTAACTATGATGGACGTGAGGAAATTTTGTTTATCTTTTTCAAATATGTGATGTGTGCGGTTCTTGGTCATTTCTCAGGAACTGTCTTAAAAGAAAAGAAAACATTTTATTTCTTGTTATTTTTCTTGCAATCTTTATATTTCTTTGATTATCACGATGGACTTCTCTAAATTCCCATATTCTGAAAATCTAGAGTCCCAAGAAAATCTTAAAATAAAGAGGAGTACCACCTCTATAAAAGAACATAGGGATTTATATCCCTGTGAGGTTGTCATTTCGGTCCTAACAAATTCAAGTGTCAACACCTCCCAACCCATAGTGTTAACTAGCCCTTTCCCAACTCAGCAAGAGCAAATGGTTGTGCAAAATCATGCCCCTCTACAAGGAGGAAATGCAGGTCATTCCCACTATGGGGATGCTTCCTCAAGCATCTCTCAACTTTTTATGTGTAAGGAGACAGTTAGTCTAATGACTAGAGATAAGAGTTTTTTTTGACTCAGTGTTGAGAGGCATGTTGTTGACTCAACCCTCTTCACCCCTCTTCAGATTGAGAGGCATGTTGTTGACTCAGTGCTGCACCCACCCAAGGGAAAAATTCGAAAGTCGATTTTCAATCCAAGTTCCCGCACTACTCAAAACTACAACATTGTTGAAGATTTGGCACAAGCACCTTGTGCTATGTCGATGCTTGAAGTTCTACAAAACTACCCAATTCAACATTGAACCCTATTGTTAACCATTGGAGTTGTGGATCCAGAGGAATCAAATATAATTATGTTTAATATGGAATATTTTAAACTGAGGCTGTTCCATCACCTAGCATTCAAAATTCACACTACGGTTCGTGGGAAGAATATCCACCACACTATTTTGGATGAAGGAGCCTCCACTTGTGTCATGTCTTTATCATGTTGGAGAGCCATTGGTTCTACTAAAATTAACAGGTATCCCACTACCCTTAAATTGTTTGATGGATGTGGTTTCCAACCTTATGGACTCTTGAAATATTTCGTTGTAGAATTGAAGGGAAAAACTTTTTCTATTGACATTGAAGTGGTTGACACACCCATGGATTATAATTTTTTGCTTGGTCATAGTTGGTTCTATGCCATGATTGCCATCGCATCTTCAGTATTTCACCTTTTGCAATTTTTCCATCAATGGAAAATTGTGACCGTTGACCAACTTGATTATTGCAGACCAGATATCAATAATTCTTCAACGAATAATATCCCTTTCCTAGGACAGTCCGATCTTAAGTACGAAAGTGTGGGGGTAGGTCTCCTCAAATATTCCTCACTCATGGAAGTTTTCCCCTTACCTCCCCCTAATCGCCCACATTAGGTTGACACGTTAAACATAATTTCGGCTATGGTGCAACGATCCCGCGAATCGTTTGATCCTCGGGTAGTGCCTATCCCATATGCAATTGAAGCACTGGGTGACATCATGCCAGTTAGTCCAGGTAAGTCCCATCTTCCACAAGATCTGGTACTAAACCTTCCCTTACTCCGCATATATCACTTGATCCTCTTTCTTCCTCCCTCTTTGGTGGACATATTCCTATTAGTAACCAGGAGTCTAAGCACGTACAAAAGTAGAGTCAACGGATGAATCAAAGCTTGGGGGGCATGTATCCAGCCTCTGGACATCATACTGAAGTTAAACTTCCAACTTCTTATGATGATGTTGGGGGAAAAGTACCAAACTTTGAACACCATGTTGGTAAAAAATCCACCACCAAGTATCGATCAATGTACCAACCTCTGGACACCACGTTGGGAAGAGGCCCATTCATGGGTATTACACCGAGCATAATTTATTCTCATTTTCAAGATCGTCAAAAATGAAACCAACTTTGAGCACAGTTTCATTCTCTTTTTAAATATTGTTAAAAAATTAAGTAGACTATGATCATACTTTGTCGTCCTTCATGCTCGTTCAACCACGAAGAGTCGTCTTTTGAGTGGTAGTTTACCCCTTTTTCGGCCTCGTAAGACTAACTACGAAAAAGGTATACTCTAGTCAATCATGACTAGAATACTTCTCCCTTGTATTGTTTTACACTTTTTCATGCTTGGGGGACTAAATTTATGAAAAAGAACATCCATGGAGTAATATTTAATATCTTTTCAGACTCTCTAAACATGAAAAGACAATCAAGCTTACCTTCTTTGGGTTTGTAAAATTATACATTGAAGGACCTATATGGACCAAACCCCAGGACCTAGATGGGATCGAACCCCTCCTTCTTCAGGTTCGTTAAACATATGATGAGGAATTCATTGACGATTTGTTATCCTCCTCAAGCTCNTGAGTCCTCATTCTCCTTCGGCTCACCCGAAGAGTTCCCTAGTGATCGTCACACTATGTTTTGGTCTATCTGTCAGTCAAGTTAATGTAGCCAAGTCATTTTTCATGCCTCACAATGTTCAAGAGAAGTTTCACCTCAAAGAAACCATTCTACAATATTAACAACTTTCATTCTCATGTCATTCCATACTCATTTAATCCACCATCTTACATCACTTTATGGTGTTAGTTTCGTGTTGATGATGGGGAATACTTCGTGGCCCTCCTTCGACAAGTATTTTCCTGTCAACTTCAACACATTATCTAGGAATTAGACTTATAAACCAATTAGTACCATGTGTTGATATTATGTAGTTGCGGGAGGTATTAACTTCCACGTGTAACCATGACAAGAATAGAATATTCTAGAAAGCAAGAAGAAACCCTAAAGCTTTGGAAATAACCCTAGAAGACAAGTCAACTAAAGAAAATAATTAATATTGAGTCTTTAGCCTCCAGAAAGATAAGTCAGCCCAAACAGCTAAGAAAGAGCAGTATAAATACAGGATGCCAGAACTCATTTGTACACACACAGCTCACAACTGCATAAATTTAGTGTGCACTACAAAAATTTAGTAAGCGTGCAAGTCTGGAGAGTAGCTGCAACTGCAGCTACTGCAACTGCAGCTACTGCAACTGCAGCTACTGCAACTACTGCAACTTGTATTTTCAGTTTTAGGCTTGGAATTTCTCTTGGTTATGGTTTGGAATTTCTTCCTTGTGCGCTAGCTCTGGAGAGAGGTATGCTACATTGATTGGCTATTGGTTCTAGGGTTGCTTCCAAAATTATTCTCTCTATCAAGTTTAAGGTGCTTGGGGGTGGCTTCGGCCTATGGTTGGGTGACAATATTGCTGTATTTTCTATGGTGAAATGAGCACACCTTTTTTTCTAACAGGTTATGAGCGCACATTATCTTCGGATAGTCTAACCATTGGAAGATAGATTGGGAGGAATTTCTCTTTTACAGTTGCATTTGCAGTCAAAGTTTTTGCCACGACAACAAAACTCTAACCCTCTTGTCAAGGCACCTTAAGTGAAGAGATTGAACTAATTTATGGATAGCCTAGTGCGCCCTAACTTAGCACACCTATTGGCACTCTTAGCAAGCTAAGACGTCAAGTTTGAGTTTTTGGTCAAATTCAAAGGTCGACCAAGTCAAATCAGTCATGACTTATTCTATGAAGTCAGAAAACAAGTTAGAAGGGGCTTCTAACTTTAGAGCATGGAAGACAAGGATTGACCTCATCCTTACCAAGAATAAAGTATTGGATATTGTGAAAGGCAAGATCATGGAACCACAAGTTGAAGCAGGAAAAGAGAAGGAACCTTAGAACATTGTAGTTATGGAAAAGTTCAAGGACAATGACATCAACACTATGAGTAGCATAGTGGACTCTGTAAAATACCACTTGATACCCTACGTCTCTCATATTGACTCATCTAAGAAGATGTACGATTCCCTAACTAAACTCTTCTTAGTCAGAAACATTGGACAATTAATGAGTATGAAGAATGAGCTATGTGACATGAAAATGAATGATGATGACAACATAACATCATACCTTGT
>SNQJ01S0125677.1:22938-44688 GCA_010110895.2 Picea sitchensis | reverse complement strand
ACATTTGCGACAAGTTGTACAAGAGTTGTGACACTTGCGACAAGTGAGAGGTATGTGCGACACTTATCCAGGTGAGTGATTTGGATGTGTAACAATTACTTTACCAAGTGGGTTGAAGCCATGCCTACCTTCAACAACACCACTGACACATCAATGCGTTTTTTCTTTAACCATGTCATATCCCGCTTTGGCATACCACTCCAACTAGTCTCTGATCACGGGAAACATTTTAAAAATGAGATTTTCATGGAACTCTCATCTCGGTTAGGCTTCTCCCATGAGTTTTCCTCACCATACTACCCTCAGTCCAATGGACAGGTCGAAGTAGTTAACAAGGTATTAAAAACCATGTTGCAATGCATGGTTAACAAACATAAAACCAATTGGCATCACACGTTATTTTCCGTGCTCTGGGATTATCGCACAGCAGTCAAAACTGCCACTGGTTTCACACCTTTTCATTTAGTCCACGGGGTTGAGGCCACTCTTCCCATTGAGTGTGAAATTCCCACCTTACACAACACTATTGAGCTATTACCTAACATAGCCCCAATAGAGAAGTGTTTTCTAAACTTAGAATCCCTGGATGAAGATCATCGATCTTCATTACAGAACAATGAAGTAGCCAAAAAATGATCAAAGGCCACCTTTGATCGCCATGTCAACATTCGCTCATTTAACAAAGGAGACCTTGTCCTCGCTTACGATATCGCTCACGATACCCTTGGCCATGGAAAATTTGAGTCCCTGTGGCATGGACCGTACATTATCCAACATTTCCTCACTAAAGGCGCATACATCCTAGCCTCCCTCGAAGACCATCCTCTCAAGGAACCCATCAACGGGAAGAAATTTTACACCTGAGCATAACTCTACTACACTAAGCTCTTTCTTTTTTGTATCTATTTTGTAGAATTTTTAGTCTTCTTTTATCCATACCTCCCGTCTAGTCTATTACTCGTGTTATTGATAGATGCCACCTCCATCGGCCTACCACATCGGTTATTCCAACGAAGCTAGTCGCTAGACATAGAATCTCGCTTCGGCTTCTTGGGCCCTCGATTCATCTTCACATGACCTGCTCCACACAAGGGGAATATTCTTAGGCTCAGCCACCAACAATCAAGCAGAGTAAACCGCCATCATTGGTCTCCTCGTTGAGGCCAATCATCGCCATATTCGTCACCTTTGTGTCTTATTAGATTCCCAACTTGTCATCCTCCAGCTCAACAATGTATATCACGTCCGTGATCCTTGCCTCTTTCGCAAATACCTGCAAGTTAGACTTTTATCTTGACATTTTGATTCCATTACATTTACTCATATCCCAAGACAATTCAATCAAATAGCAGATAACATGGCTAACATTATACTAGATTGGCATAAATCACATGAAGACATCTTCACATACACATAAACCATCAGAGGTCTGTCACAACATATAGATTATACATCATCCACTACATCAAAAACCAAAATCATCAACAACAAACACATCACACATGTACACAAAGATCCAAAAATGTATATCCATATATATATATATCGGTCCACATGTCATAAAATGTTTACAAAAATAGTACATCACCCGTAGGCAAGTGAATCACCCCATCCTTACCAATAAAAAACTAGATGTCACA
Source organism: Picea sitchensis (assembly GCA_010110895.2). Taxonomy (NCBI): domain Eukaryota; kingdom Viridiplantae; phylum Streptophyta; class Pinopsida; order Pinales; family Pinaceae; genus Picea; species Picea sitchensis. The sequence continues at coordinate 43,048 of SNQJ01S0125677.1, read as the reverse complement.
ACTATACAAAATGGGTTCACCAACCTATATTAGATACACAACTACATATCTAGCATTCCTCAGAGTGCCTCTAGTGCTCCAACACTAGGTACTCCCTCTGGCGGAGGTACCCCACCAACTTTAGGTCCCCCAGGTCCCGGAGGCAACCATCCAGTCATCACAACTTTGGCTACAACTTCTCTGTGAATCAAGGTCCACGACTCCGCCAGCAAACCAATTCACTACTCCAGGATCCCTTCATCCTAGATCCACACCCACATCCTCTCGAGCACTCCCTATAGAGCCGCCTCTAGTCAGCAGCGGAAATCATCAAACTCTCCCCCAGCCTCGGCTGGAGGAGCATGTGATAGCCCTACCCCAGGGTCATCATAACGGCGCCTCTGGGCCGCTCTATCATCATCACTGGGGCTCGCCCCAATATCCTCTCCATGTCACCTCTCCCCTTCTCGTAACTCTCCCTATGATGGTCTCATAGGCCCCTGGCGGGCTGGTGGTCGGATCAGCTCGACCTCTCATCCAGGCAGTCCCACATATACACAAACAAATACATGATAGCATCAACACCCATACAAATATCAACCATATGCTATACTATCTAAAAAAATAAATAAACAAAACCAGTAAACAACACATCATACCTCGGCAATCGAATACATCTCCCGAGGGTAATATCATCTCAGGATCATCACAGAAATCTATCCCACTGTATGGAAACTGCAATATGATCTGTGGCATATGACACCACACTTGTGTAGCCTCGACCATGAAGTAGTGGCCACCCTCCCCACCTCCATGATGAATAAAAATCATCAACCACCACCGCAGTCACGACTCTCGCGCTCCTAACGAGTCTAACAACACTCTCGGGTGCAACATTGACACCCTCTCTAGAAACCAAGCCACCATGATTGATTGAAAGGCAAAATCCCCTGAGTCGACCGCTCAACACCTACTGAGTTTTCCCACCATATTGGCATGCAACATCAAGCCCCAGGCGAAATTCTCACCCCTTAGTGCTCGTTGCATGATCCTTAGCTGGCCACCACTGATATGCTGAGTCGCGAGCGACACATACACTCTCACAACCATCATTGCCATGCAATGATGTACCAAGGCATCCATCGCCCCAATCCTCACCACTGACCCAGACATAAAATCCTCTCCCGAACAATATGTCCGGGAAAGGGTACCCAACTTCCCCTCTCCAACTACCACTGGCTCAGCCGGTAGCAGGGTTCCCCAAAAAGGAAGCCCAGTCAGAAAATATACATCCTCCTCAGCAAAGAATTCCAAGTGCTCTCCACGCACAATAAAACACTGCAACTCCAGACTTCACATCAAGATTAGTAATTGTAGCAGATACTCATGTGCCCTCAACAGTGGGCACTCAAAAAACTTCAGCATCCCACAGGCCGCCAAAGCACCATGAACCGTCGGCTCCTCATCCCTCATGGCCTCCCTCAGTCAGGCCCAGTCCCTCTCTCTCCAATGGATCGACATCGTCCAGAATGATAACTTTCATCCACATATACAGTACCCGATCAACCATCACAAAAAAACCAAATCTCCCCAAAACAAAAAAAAACAAAAAGAGAGAGAGGAACATAAGATTTCTCACCCTCAACTTTGCCTCAAAGACGTGGTTGTTTTCCCCACAGGCACGTGTTGTAACCCTAATTTGCACCAGACATGCTTACCTAGCATCAAGCCATCTCAGATTCCTTCTTTTCCAAAACACTGTTGAACAACTCTTCTTAAAAACACCTTTTATAAAGGCCCACGTGCCCTGCTCCATTATTGGACACGTGTACACGCTAGCTGACCCAAAACAACCTGTGTGTACCTACAAAATCACGAAAAAGGGAAAGTTGTTGATGGAACACACAGCTTTGGGTGAGTTAACTAAAACTTCTGGCCATGCATGGCCGAGGGTTCGACCAAATACCTAGCTTCTTCTAGCCTATAAAAGAAGGGTTAAGGGTCCCATTTGGAAGAGGAGAATCATAGTAAAGAAACTATACCCGATTGTGCATTCCCTTTGTCCCAACCCTTTAGCCATCCTTGTGCAAAGAGAAATATAGAGCAAAGAAGTTGGAGGACAGTTGAAGAGGAACCCAGGACCAGGTTCGTGGAGCAGTGGTCGGCTTCATCATTGTAAGTTGATTTGTTGAAGTTGATAATAAAGAAGTACTTTTCTCGTCCCACCATATGAGGTTTTCATGGTTTATTTCATATATATTTATTGAATCTCTAACCCATTAATCTATATATAAAATGCATGTGGAGTTCTTTGTTTGTCTTGTATGAATGCAGGTCAGACTTGGGAGGAGACCTGCAGTCAAAGAGCGATCAAGCATGAAGAATGATCGATATCAAACACCTGAAATAAGCTATGCTTACTTGATCTTCTTAACTACGTATTTGCTTAAGAATAATGGGGATTAGGTCCAGGATGATGGTAGAAAGTAGGAATCTTTTGGTCTTTTCTGCATGCATAATTAAACCCTAAGTGTTAGTCCGTAGAGGGATTTCCCACTCACAACAGAATTGACAACCATATTGGGGACTATCTAGGGTTTTTGGGAATATTTTTTTGGTATTTTTAAGAACTGGTTTCATTTCCTGTTTTTAAAGTTTCTACCATAGTCTGAGCTAACAGAGATTCTGGTCTTCCATACCAGTTATCTCTGTTTCTTTGCTCGACTGTATTTTTTTTCCGAGACCCATAGAGGTACACGCGGCCTGTATAAGGTCTGCATGCATGTACCCATGCCCTGCATTCTCACAGCCCGCGAGTACACACTAGCTGAGGAAGTGTCAATCGCGTGTATGATTCCAGAAAAATTCTTTTAAAGAGGTAGTCATCCTCTTCCCTGTCAGAATTTGTCCTTCTTGGGGGTTTTCTAGAACTCTTTCTAGTCTTTGTTGGTTGCAGTCTATAGCTTAGGTTTCACCTCGGATTGGTTTGTTCTATGAAGTTTTCCTTGAATTGTTTTCTTTTTTCTGTTAAAGTAAGTGTTTGAGTCTTCAAGAGATGTTGGTTCTCAGTACCAGTAGTCTCTGCCTGGGATAGCTTGCTTGGATTTTCATTTGTCTTAGAGTTTCAAATATACATGTGGCTTGTATAAGGCCAACACGCGTGTACATGCGCTCTGACTTTACACATCTCATGTGCACATGCTTGTTGTTGAATTGTCAACAGTGTGCTTGTGGAGAGAATTTTTGTTGAAGGTGAGGCAGTCATCCTTTCTTTTGACAAGAGTTATACCTTTCAGGTTTGGGTCTCTGTCATAGTGGTCAGTAACTTAGGTTTGATCACAACAATAGCTTTCTTTTTTCATTTAGAAGTTTTCCTCAAAATTTTTCTTTTATAGGGTTTTTAGACAAGGGTGAGAGTCCAATTTTARTTTGCTTGTGTGTGATTTTTAAAGTGACTCTTTGCGATCTGCAGTTAGGCCATAAGTTTTCTTGTTTTTGACTTGTTGATATTTTTCCTTTTTTCTTTGTGAGCATTCAAATAAAAAAAATCTTTTATTTCTTTGTTTGGTTAAAAAGTGTTGTTTTGCATTAGTAACCAGGGAAAAGTCTTTTCTTTCATAAGTTCTTGATGGTTTACTTAGATCATAAGTAGCTCGTAGTCAAGTGAAATCCTTCTTTGAGTTTTTTGTTCAAAGATCTTAGAAAAAAATTTAAGTTTGAAAAATTGTTTAAGAGATGAGTTAAGTAAAGGTTTGTGTTTCCAGCTTTCTGTTTATTTTTATTTCATCTTTCCAACATCACTAGTTTCACTTTCATAACCTTTGAATTAAGACAAGCCATAAAAATTAACGCTAAATATAAAATTCATTAGACTTTTTATGTTTGTAGGGTCAACCAACTAGTTTAGGGTTAGGGCCTTGAATTAGGTTGGAGAGGAAACTCTTCAANNCCATTAAAATCAAACATTGGAGTCTGTGTTAGGGAGTGTCAAAGTCCAGTATCGTGAAATTTATCCGGGACCCCCCTCTAACACAGGGGATAAACATGAGGTCGCATGCGGAAAGGTAGTGAAGACAACCCCTCCAAAGCTAGACCAATCGTAGTGGAGAACACATATAGAGGGCTTGTCTTGGGATTCCATCGATTGCATTTTCCATAGAGCTTCGTGGGTCTTGAATCCATTTGAGGTCCTCAGTTGTCTTCTAGACCACTTGATTTCAATACCCTTGATAGGATTCGGGCTCGATACCCTGCTCATTATGGTATACCCGACTTTCGATTGTTCACGCGTCGACAACCTAGTTGCCTATCTTTTTAGGGAAATTGATAGGTGACTGCGGGGGTATACCACAGTACCTAGGACAGACATCGATCCATGCTTTGCAGAGTATAGCTAGATGGTGCTTCCATGTTCGAGTTGCACTTGCACCGGTAAGTTGCTCTAGTGTTGGTTATTGTAACTGTTCTTCCAATTAGTTTAGTGTTTGCTTGTTTTATCTTGTAGGGAATTTTTTAGTGTGTGTTTTTTTTTGAATGAATAGAAAGACCTAGAGTGTCTTTGATATTCTCACATAGTGGAGGATCACGAGCTCCACCAGTCACAAAGGCTTCTGGGCCTATCACTGGTTACACTGGAGCCACCCTCGCCACCACTAAGGCGAAATCTAGACCAACAAGGGTCTTTTGAAGCGACCAGGTCACAAGAAATTATGCCCGACCAACATCTAGAGGAAACGACCATTTTAGACTTTGGAGCGAAAGCTCTTGGTCCACCTAAAACTCCAACCATTGATCTTTCAGCACCCATCATCATACCGATTCACCCTTACAAGTGCCAGACAGTGTCGCACGCAGCAATGGAAACAAATGTTGTCACTCCTTCTGGGAATTCTTCAATTCCCACTACGGTTGTCACCACAGGAGTGTTTCCACCTCCTAACCCATCATCACCAGTCCGAGACACCATGGTCTCGACTACCTCTACCTTGCACAGTGGTCTGATCCCGTCTATGGCGGCGGCCACAACCCCTTTCACACCAAGTGCGACAGGCCCTCTGTTCTCATATAGGATGCCTAGCTCAGGTACAAGTCCTGTACTTTCCTACTCCACTTCACAGAATTTAGGTCTAGGGGAAGGGAGCTCTAATGCTCCTTTGCAAGGCCACATGGGGGGAAATTTAGCTCCTTTTAATGATTTCCCTTATGGGGGAGGTCATATACCTCCTTCTTCCCCTTTGCTCGGTGGAACGCATCAACAATCTGTCGGGCCACCTGCACACCATAGTTTATTCAGAGAAGGGAGTCAAGGACCACCTTCGTATAATATGTTGGTAGGTTCGACACCATTTTCTTTGTTCGGTGCATTTGGTAACAATGCCTTCTCGTTAGATGCTTTCCTGACTGGGGGCAATCCTAGTTTCAGAAAACCTATTCCTATGTAGTGTACTATTCCTGCACAAGGGGCAAACCCAGGAACTTATTCCGCATCAGGGCCTTGGAATTCTTGGCAAGGATCCGTTCCCTCGTCAGGAATGTCGATCTGGGGAAATTATTTTCACAATCAATGGAACCTCAGACAAGGTACTATGCCTATCCCCATGGGATTGGCATGGGGCAACCCTTCCCAAAGTCCTTCAAATGTAATGCACGCCCAACCATCTACGTCCTATTTTGGTAATCAGTCGATGATGTCTCCTCACACACAAAATTCATACGCTGTTCATGGCCATGGTTTTTACCATAACCCGAGCTAGCAATCGAACTTTTCTTGGAAACCTAGTTCCAGTCAAATTCCAGGTCCATTTTTCCCAGGTTATCACTAACAACCCAAACTCAAGGGCTGCCCAGAACTACTCTTTGGTGGAAGATTTGTCTCAAACCCCTTGTGCGATGTCCACTTTGGAGGTCCTCCAAAGATGTCCATCCCAGAGGAAAGCTTTGTTAACCACTTTAGGATCTACCGAGACTTGTAATCCGGGTACCATCATTCTGGATGCAACCGACTTAAAACCTCGTCTGCCTTACCACGTAGCATTTCAGATAGTAGTGGCTCACCCCACGAAAACTTTTACTTGAAATATTTTTCGCACGGTGGTTTATGAGGGTGCCTCGACATGCATTATGTCATTGGCATGTTGGAAGACCATTGGCCAGCCCGTTTTGTCTCCGTCACCTACTCTTCTCACTACTTTAGACAGTCGTTCATTCCGACCATATGGTATCATTCCCTCTTTCCCCGTGCAGTTAGGTGGGAAGACTGTGTGCATCGAGGTAGAAGTAGTCGACGCGTCCCTCAACTACAATCTCTTGTTAGGAAGGATTTGGACTTATGCCATGCAAGCAGTGGTTGCTATAGTTTTTCGGGTCTTGTTGTTTCCACACGAGGACTAGATTGTGACCATTGATCAATGTTATTTCTCCAGACCTGACCCTTCATTGGGGGTGTCCTCGGTCTCGATGATTGATAATCCTCAACCAAGCGTAGTCAACGTAGGGGTTGGTTTGTGCCCATCTTTGATGGGTACCTTCGATTACCCACCCCCTCAAGGTGATGTCAAGTTCATACCCGACCACCATAAGGTTGATATTTTCCAAGTTTCATCATTTCTCACGACTTACTTCAATGATCCATGGATACTTCCTTCCCCATCGGCCATGATGGATGGGACAAGGCACCCGAGCATGTCCATGCCCTTGTCCACAACTGAAGTAGCGTACTCTTTAGTCCAGCAAGCTTCAGCCAACATAGATCCAACTCCTACACAAGAGTTATATCCACTTCTAGAGCCTATTTTGGCTCAAGGTTCTCTCACTGACACTGATTTGTTAGACTTAGTCTTTCCCTCCGACGAAGCAGTAATTGAAGCAATGACTAGTCTAGACAAACTCTGGGATGATCTTCATCATAGATCATACTTCCTCCCAGAGTTAAGCAGAATCGAAGCCGAAGAATTCACCTTTACTATGACTGGAGATAGGTCTTGTCCTATTAATCCCTTAGCTACAAACGAGGTCTATGCTGAGGATAGTATGGTAACTATTGTTGAAACCATACCGATCAATATCTCCAAAACCCATGGCATCATGGAGAATGTTTTCGTCGGAGTTGACTGCTCCCCTGGAGAGATTCAAATCTACACAGATCTATTTAAATCATTCTGTGATGTTTTTTCCTGGCCAGGAAATGCCAAGCATCTATCTAAAAATAGTTGAACATGAAATCACAACTTATCCAGATGCCAAGCCTGTTCTACATAAGCTTCATCCAGTTAATCCCAGGAAAGTAGCAACCATTAAGGTTGAAGTTGAGAAACTGCTAAAAGTCAGTTTTATCTATCCTATCCATTTGACCCAATGGGTGTCAAATCCTGTGCCAGTCAATAAAAAACAAGGCACGATTCGTGTATGTATAGACTTCCATGATTTGAACAAGGCCTGTCCAAAAGATAATTTTCCCACACCATTCATCGACCAAATAATTGATGAATGTGCGGGTTGTGAGGTCTTCTCTTTCATGGATGATTTTTTGGGATATAATAAAATACAAATCAAACCCGAAGACCAGCACAAAATGACATTCATTTGTCCATGGGGTACATTCGCGTATCGCAAGATGCCCTTTGGTCTCAAAAATGATGGAGTGACCTTTCAGCGGGCCATGTCCTTTTCTTTCCATGACCTCAATCATATAGTCGAGGCCTATTTAGATGATTTAGCATCTCGATCTCACAAGAGAATGGATGATCCCACACACCTCTGACTTATCTTTGAGCATTGTCGCGACTTCCGGATTTGCTTGAATCCAAACAAGTGCAGTTTTTGCGTAACATCAGGACATTTGTTAGGTTTCATAGTGTCAAAAATAGGAATCATGGTCAATCCTCTCAAGGTTGAGGCAATAATTCAGTTTCCCCCCCCCACACACAATCCTTCAACTTCAGAGTCTACAGGGCAAGGTGAATTTTTTAAGACATTTCATCGCCAACTATGCTGAGATCACAAAGGGCTTTATGCGCTTACTAAAGAAAGACGTTCCCTTTCATTAGGACGATGTCGCTCAACGCTCTTTCGATGCATTGAAACATGCCCTCACGACTGCCCCTTTGCTTCGGCCACCTAACTATAACAAAGATTTCTTATTATACCTAGTTGCTACAGAGTCAACCATCGACATGGTCTTAGTTCAGGAAGATGACTTATTCTCAGAATATGTGATTTATTACCTAAGTCGAGGCCTCGTAGGACCATAACTCAATTATTCTCATATCGAAAAACTTACGTTGGAAGTAGTCCATGATGTTCAAAGGTTCCGTCATTATGTTCTGTTTCACAAGACTAGCATCATTGTTGTCGTGAATCCATTCCAGTACATGTTGACACGACGTGTAATAGGCAGAAAGATCAGTAGATGGATAGTCATCCTCCAAGAGTTTGACTTAGATTTTATTTCAGCGAAATCCAAAAAGTCACTGGTCTTCGCAGAACTTATTTCGGAACTTTTGCTCGAGTTAGGTGATGTTGTGCCCGAAGAGTCGCGTATCAGAGGAGATATGTTTTTTATCGCATCTTCGAATCCCTGGTACGGATATATACTTATCTATCTCCAGACTTTGAAATGCCCCACCTCTGCTTCTCATGATGAGCATCGACGTATACGCCATCAGGCTAAGAATTATCTCATACTCGATGATACGTTGTATCGAAGAGGTGTAGACTGCATCCTGCGTCGATATCTCACTCATGAAGAAGTCGTTATCATGTTGAACGATTTCCATACCAGAGCCTGTGGCGGTCATTTGTCTGGGTTGGCAAAAACCCAAAAGATTTTATGAGTAGGTTAATTATGGCTGACAGTAATAAATTTTTTTATCGAATCGTTCAAGAAGTACTATCCATGTTAGATCTTCTCTCAGAAGACGAGGGCACATCCCTCTCCCATGTTTCCTATCATCACAGTTGGTCCCTTCACCAAGTGGGGGATCGATTACACTACATGCAACCCTCCTTCAGCAAGGGGGCACCATTATATCATTGTAGTTGTAGACTACTTCACGAAGTGGGTCGAAGCTATGCCAACGTTTAAAGATGATGGCGAGACTGCGACTCTCTTTCTATTCAACCAGATAATAGCAAGGTTTGGCATCCCGAGGGATATTGTCACTGACCATGGCAGTCACTTTCAAAACTAGATGATGACTAAGTTAACATCAAAGCTTGGGTTACAGAAAGAACATTCGTCACCCTACTACCCCCAAGCAAATGGTCAGGTGGAAGCTGTAAATAAATCTCTTAAGACCATCCTACAGCGAACGATCAACTCAACCAAGTCAAATTGGCATTTGATGTTATACTCGGCATTATGGGCTTACCGAACATCTGTTAAGACTACAACCAGTTTCTCACCTTTTCAACTCGTTTATGGCCTGGAAGCAGTCTTGCCTATCAAATGTCAGATCCCATCCCTAAAGTTGGCAGTACAATTATTTCCAGACACTTCTCCACTTGAAGAGCGGTTATTATACCTTGAGTAGCGCCGTGATGCAGCCTTGGCCAACGAGGTTCACAAGCACAAAGTCAAGTGTCAATATGATCGGTCCATTCATCCTCGGATTTTCTCTAAAGGTGACCTTGTCCTGGTCTATGACAGAGATAAGGACCCCCTGGGGGTAGGAAAATTCAAACCCATGTGGTTCAAACCTTTCATCATAAAAGAGGTTCTAAAAAAGGGTGCTTATCATATGGTTGACTTTGAATGGAATGCTTTGGTAGAGCCTAGAAATGGGCTCTACCTCAAGAAGTATTACTCATAGGTAGGTCACGATGGGTAACTTTTTGTAACATATGTATAGTCTTTGTACTATTACTTTCTAATTTCTTTTAGTATTATGGACGTGTCATTTTTTATGTTATCTTTCATCATTGCGGCAGATGTCAAGTGAATCTGAGGTGTCCATTGGGTACGCAGATGGTGCTAGCCGGCACACTCAGAGGCTTTCCTCTACAGCTTGGGTAATTTTTACACCTCGAGGCCAGTTATTATCTTTCAGAGGTATATTCTTAGGTGACACCACAAACAATGTCGTCGAGTATAGTGAATTTCTTGAGTTTCTTTGTGACGCCTTTTCATTTGGTATCTCTCATCTCTTAGTCTATCTCGACGCTCATTTGGTTGTGTCTCAGTTAAATAGAGTCTACCGTGTTCATGATCTAGCTTTACACCGATGATTCCTTAGGGTATGTCTCTTTTAGATTGACATATCACACACATATGAAAGGACATACACATAAACATGTAAATACATTTTTAAAGGCAAAAATGATCCATAAGACACAAAAAGACATAAAAATCCATATATAATATCATAGTCACCAGAGTACATAGGTGGACGCAAGCACCTAAAAAATATGACCAATAACGAGTCATGGGGTTTATTCCCTCAAAACATATGTACAAGTAGTGCTCTCGACACGTGAAAATTCTAACTAAGGTCAGGGCCTGTGGGCCCTGTTTTACTGATCAACAACTTTTTCCAAATGCCGAAACAATCAGACCCATGTTCGTGGTGCCCCCACTACATGAGGCTGCATAGATGGTGGCAGATCCTCAATCTTTTCCATAGGGACCATGCAAGTGAGCGAAGTAAAGTTTCTCTCGACTCGTCTCAACACCCTCTCAGCCTCCCCGGCTGGAAGCTCTCCTGCTGCTGCTGGTCCCCCTGCGGTGGTAGGTGCAGCCCCTGGCCGAGGACGATGCCTATTCCTCGCATAGTACACAGGTCACACTGGTCCCACATCTGCACAACAAACACATATCTATCAAATACTCTGGTATAAAAAAAAGATATATATATATAAATTACATATGTTTCACAAAAAAAACAACAACAAAACAATGATGTAAACTTACCCATCTCTCATCGCTCCTCACCAGGAGGTACTGGTATCTCAGGATCTCTCGATAAATCAATCCCAGCATAAGGGTAATCCTCTATGACTGGGATCTTTCGTGACAACCAAGCGAAGAAATCATCGTCAAAGGACTCATTGGTCCTTCCACCACCCTGTCGTGGCAGTAACACTGCCCATCTACAAACTGCAGGAAGAGAGGCATGATGTCCTCGTACCACTACTAAAGGACTGAAGATTGGAACTATTTCAAAGAAGAAAGAGCATAGAATGGTCCCGAATCCGAAGTTCCTCTGCGTCCGCGACCGACAATCTGTCAACTTCCTCTTCACACAATCTAGCAGTGTAGTGCTCCATTCAAATATTTGTGCATTTAGGCACTGGACTGCACAGTACATCTGTGCAAGAGACACCTAATGTAGATCCACATAACCAGTCTTCCACCCAATAAGCAACACAATCGCCTACAACGATAAGTCAGTAATCTTGCTTATGGGCACCTATGAGCTCGATCGGTCTGTACCAACCTCACAGTAAAGTCTTATCAATTCCGCTATGTTATGCGGCCCCGAGGGAAATGTCTAGAAGTTGATTGGTTCCCCTCTCCTGGAGAGGCCAGTCAAAAAGTATATATCCTCTGTCGTGGGCACCAATGACTGCACCTCTAACATAAAGGCCTCTTCATCAGGATGCCAATAATCAACCAAGGCATTCAGTAGCCTAGGTTGTGCCCGCATAAAAGGACATAAGAAGAACTTGAGCAACCCACATTGCATTAAGGTAGCCACAACATTGGGGTCTTCCCTGACCAACTCACTAACCTCCTCATGCTCTCTTTCCCTCCAGTGAACATACATCTTGCAAAACACCAAGTTCAGGAGGGTTAACCCTTGTTTTTTAATTTTTTTCATTCAATAAGGGGGTCCACGTGGGCTGTAATGCTGACAGTTGCATGTACACGCATGCAGTTTTTACTCTACCTGAATGTACACGCGGCCAGTCCTAAGACATCTCGCGTGGACCTAGGGTTGACCTTTTGAAGTTCGATGCCCCCCCAAAACTTGAAACCCAAAGAAAAAATAAAGATTCAAATTGCAAGAGGACAAAGTTTATACTCACTTGGTCCAAACAGATGGTCGTTTCATCCACCGTAGCTCCTGGAATCACCACTTTTATCAAAGGGGGTTTTTTGCTCCAGAGTCAATTTCCAAATCAACAATGGTGATAATGAGCCACCAGCTTCTATTTATAGACTTTTTGGCCTCTTTTTGTCACTTTTTTTCCCCCCCTTATCATTTTCTTTAAACCAAAAACCATTTAGAGTGATTCAGGAGTTGCATTGGAAGGGTATGATTGGGTATCAGGACATTTTTTTTGAGTTTTGGGTAACTTTTGACGGTCTGTAGAAAAATATCAGATGATCAATTCCAACATGTAGGTTATATTTCTGCCCTGACTTTTGTATCTCATTGTCTTTATCCCTTTGCCATAGGATCGATCCCATCAGGTTGCGACACAGAACCATCATTGCTTCTTTAGAAGTGTCGCAAGTTGGTGGTAGAGCTTACCGGAACATGGATTCCCTAGGTAGATCCTGGTTGCATTATGGTGTCCATGCTGTCTCTAATCATTGTAGGCTCGAGAGTCCTTGTTGTTTTTCCTGATTACAGGTTTGAGCCTCATTTGCATGATTCCTTTTCACTCTTGACCTCACCCTCGGGACTCCCAAAAGACATAACGGGTCTTGTTTTAAGCCCTTTTCAGCCCCTCTAAACATGAAAAGATTGTCGAGCGATCTTGTGGCCTTTCACGCTCGTTCAACTAAAATTTGAAAGTCACGTATGTCTAGTGGTAGTTTACCCCTTTTTCGGTCTGGATGGTCAACTATACGAGCAAAGGTGTACTCTAAGGAACTCCAGTTCTCTAGAAGAGTACTCTCAGGTATCAATTTAACCCTTTTTCGGGCCCGAGGGACTAAATTTACGAAAAAGGAACCCCCACGGAGTCCATAGTTAATCTCTTTTCAGACTCCCTAAAATTGAAAAGATTTTAGAGTGACCTTATTCTTTCACACTCGTTAAAATGGTCTGGAATAACATTCCTAACAGAGTCCATAGTTAAGGGTTTTTTCGACTCCTTAAAAATAAAAAAATGGTCGAGTGATCTTGTCTTTATCACACTCGTTAAAATGATTTTGAACAGGCGTCTTTTCGGTGCTAGTTTACCCCTTTTTTGAACTGACTAGACTACCTACAAAAAAAGGTACCCCAGTGGAGTCTCCTTTTACATTTTTTCAGACTCTCTAAATATGAAAAACTGTTGAGCTTACCTTCTTTGGGCTTGTTAAACTTACATCGAAGGATGTTACCATTGTATGTTTTGTTAATCGCATTTGCATACCCGCATCTTTGGCCTAATGCCGGCTCCATGTTGCTCTCAACTGAACCATCTAAAGCATGCCTTATATGTAAGCCCTGTAGCAGTTTTCCTCTGTGTCTTGACACCTTTGGCCCCTGGAGGATTTTTCCCGAGTGTCCTTACTCTGAACATCAGTATTGTCCCTGTGACTTGAACTTGTATGTTTACAACACTCATTCCTCCTTTCTAACGTAACATTATTTTATTCTTTTTCCAAAATTATTGAAAAAAGACAAAAAAAATCAAATATACCCCAAAAAGAGGAAGGGAAAAGTATTTTCTTTATTGGAAGCATAATGAGTCGCCCTTGGATAAAGCACATCTATCTATTTGTTTGTCAAACTATGGATTTCAATAAGACCTTAGTAAGTTGTTCTCGCTACATAGAGTTATGTCCTCGTCCATTTGGTTATTCTTCCAAACATATGGAGAGTTTGTGTTGCCTCCTTCCTCGTAAACTTATGCTAATTCCATGCTGCCTGAGTCTCATAATTTGTCGTGTTGTTGTCCAAGGGAAGTTTTTTACGAGGCCTGAGTCGGCCCCTCTGCAGTTGTTTCTTGCCCTCATACCCGACCATCCCAAACATCCAATCAAGTATTTGTTTGAAATCAATGAAGCTTTCAGTCTGATCATCAATATTCTCTAGTCCATGACCAATGAGTCGTCGAAGACCTCTGGGTAGTGAAGTCGTACACTCATATTACACTCCTACCCGAGTTTTGAAGATTTTGAATTTCTTGCTCAAGCTATGAAGACCTCATCCCCAGCCATCAGGCCTTATCAGCTTCTACGAAGATGGATACTCTACATGTATATCTTTTTTATTTCGAGATGTAACTCCGTTATGTATTTCTTGATAGTGCTCTGTAATTCGTCCAAGACTGTGATGGCAGTCACATAGGCAACATCAAAACCACTTCGAGTCTTGGATCTAGCCCTCCAAGACTCAGAGAGTGATCTCTCTATCAAATTTAGATTTGTTTGAAATAGGATATTAGGCTAGCTATGCAGAACATGGGTTTGTTCATGGATTTTGAGTTGGTTTGATTAAGGCATAAAGGACCATTGGGCAACATGGAGTCAATGATAAAGACGATAGATGAATGAATAACTAAAACAGGATGTAAGCAGGAAAGATAATCATGCAAGTGGATTCTTTGATCTTATAGAATGGGAAAGGAAGAAAATATTGGGATTCATTTCAAATGTAGAGTAGAGTACAGCTGAATTATACACTTCAAACTTGGACGAAAACATAAATATTGCATTGAGCCAGCACAGGGTGTCAAGAACAAATCTTGTACATTACCTTCTCATAAAAAATACAGAAAGAAAAGTGTATGAAATAGGAAAATCATGAGTTACACGAGGGAAAAAACTTCACCACTTAAACACAACACAAGAATCTGGGAAAAGTGTCTTTGTATTCATTCATAAAGTCATTTACAGACTGCTCATCATCTTGACAAAACAGAAAAACATGTTTATATATTATCTACCCATCCGGTACCTCCAGGTCAAAACTCTTTACATTAAAATCCTCTGAATAAATAGGATAGATCTCCCAACTAGTTGTGTCAGTTGATTTTAACCGCCTCGACTAAAAATAGCCACAAATCCCCAAAAATCTTGAACTGTCTGCCATGAAAGACAGGCCTAATTTTTGCAAAAAAGGGGTCCGAATAGACATCTATTTCTCTTCAACGCTGACACCTGGGAAAAAATTGAAGGAGGTTATTCTATATGGGCATGTTCTGGAAAAAATCCTCCTTCTGTTTCACCAAATTTTCCTCCATATGGCCATAACAACTCCTGCAAGATCGGGACTATAACAGAAAAACTGAAAATCTGAAAAAAGAGGTTGAAAGATAGCTTTGATTCTCCTTTCTCATGGCACCTATGAAAAAATTGAGAGAGTTTTTTGTTATTCATCCCATTTTGAGAAAAAACCTCTCTCAGATTTTGAAAATTTGTCTTCATTTGCTCAGAATCCATTTTGAAAGAAGACATACCGAAATAGGAAAAAATGGCGAAAAATGAGGAAAGTGATTTTTTTTTTGGGATGGGTGGTATTCTGGACCCCCCCCGAGGTGGTAAGCGGTTTTTTTGGGGGGAGGGTTCGCTGGCATGTGGGGGATAAACCTATCCGGGGGGTGGTTTTTAGAAACTACCATTCTAGACCCCCCCCCGCCCTCTCTCGTTAAGTTTCAGATAGTGAGGGGGGGTCCGGAATTTATTATAACCATTGATTTGTTTTTGCTTTGTGGAAAGTGTACATGGATTTGGGGGGGTAGAACTTAGGATAGCGCTAGTTTGGTGTTTCATTTTTATTTTTTTACAATTGTTTTGTTTATTATATTTTATGTTTTCTTGTTTTTGTTTTAATAGTTTCGTTTATGTTTTTATTTAAATGTTTTTATATTGTTTTTTTTTATTGTTTTGTATTGGTTTTATTTAATGTTTAATGTTT
The DNA here is from genome assembly GCA_010110895.2 of Picea sitchensis. Lineage (NCBI taxonomy): Eukaryota > Viridiplantae > Streptophyta > Pinopsida > Pinales > Pinaceae > Picea > Picea sitchensis. Next base: position 27,275 of record SNQJ01S0125677.1, on the reverse strand, counting down.
TTTAATATATGTATTTTTATTTTAATATTTTTTTATTTAATATTAATTAATAAAAACTAACCTAGTTACTAAACTAACTTAACTATTAATTAATTAATTGATTAATTAATTAATTATTAACTAGTTTAGCCTAGTTTAACTACACTAATTTTATTGTTAACCCTTATTTAATCTATTATTMTTTTTACCCTAAGCTTGGTTTATGCATGGATGGGTGATGGGCGAGAGGTAGTCAACAGGGMAAAAGGACAAGGGAGTGAGGGCGCAGCGTGGAGGAAGGATGCAACAGGGTGATGGGGGAGCAAGCGAAATGAATGGAGGGGAGAAACAGGATCAATCGAGCCAGACTTCGTCATCACGAGAGAAAACGCCAAATCAACAGTCGAAGAATCGAGTTACCTATGATTATAGGTCCCCAACATAGGCTCCRCCTGGGGATGGTAGCTCTTTCAGGAGGTGTCAAGAACCACTGAAATCTGAACATGTGGATCGATACTTTATTCTTTGGGCAATGGAGTCACTGCAACTACAATCTTCGAACTGGCTCAGATTTGACTGGACAGTGAACTAGATATTATCAAATGCAAACTCTGTTGGAAATCATACAATACTGAAAAGATGCTCAAATGACTGAGCTTATTCAAAACTACTACCTACCCTACACTACTGACAATTTCATTGTTCTAAATGATACAATAATGCCAATGTAGCTAATCAAGTAGTTGTTGAGACCAGAGGACTGTTTGACTGCTCGTTAGCACAGTGAAAAGCGCAGCTTGACCTTCTACCCATAGACTCAAAACTGCAAAGTGTAAAGGCCACTTCTGAAAASGTGATTGATATTTACCATAGAGACCTCGACAATATTGAAGAAAAAAAGTACTGCCAAAGACAGATTGAGGCTCTACAGTGAAAAAATTATCCATATAGGTAGCTATAGGATCAAGGTAGAAATGATATCTTCCTTGATTTTTGGATTCTGTCAAGTGAGAAACATGCTCTAGCACTGTATCTATGTCCTTTTCATCCTCATGCATTTCCTGACATGGCTGCAACTACTCTGATGGGCTTTGTAATATGACTTCTGCTGAAAAAGACAATGAAGTTGACTGCCTTATCATGTCAATATCATAACAACTTTTTATCCCATAGCTGGATGATGAAAAAAAAATTTGACAACACAAGTCATTCAACACATCTGATATTGGATCCTGTAGAAATTGAACTAACTGTTGCGTTGGTTCCACTGCAACTTCTTGATTTTTTGTGTATTTATCCTTTAGCATATAATCAAGATTCTTTTTAAAAAACTGAAATGAATTAAAGCATAATGGTACAGAGTTGTTTTGAATTAACTTAGAATTTGTTTCAGGCTCTAAGCTTTCATCAGGAATTTGAAAATCAATGTAGGCCAAGGGTTGTGATTCTGGGTTTAGAACAACCTCCACATCAACAATGACATCTTCACCTAGTTGATCAAAAAATTCTCCCTCTCTACTATTGACAACTTGCTTACAATTTCTTCTCAAAAATTGAAAAGAAGAGAGACATAAGGATAAAGATTTTTCCCTTACTCTGAAATTTTCTGTCTCTTCCTCATCGTTGTCATGATTGTTGTGCAAGGGCTGATTGTCATATCTGAATTGTAAATGATCTTTTTCCTCCCATTCATATGTGGCTGATTTCTTTGAACAATCCATATCTATTTCAGCCCCATGATCATCATCATACTAATAGCACTTGGGTAGATTATCCAAGTAAGAAATTCCATCCAACATGCACATCATGTTAGGAGAATCTTCCACCACTCTCTGATTTTGAACTTCATCTTCGACTGCATCAAGAACTGAATACATGAAAGAATCATTATCCAAACCCTGGTACCAAGGATGAACAACAACATGTTTGGGAATAATGACCTTTTCTTTCTCTGAAATCAATGGAACATGGTGTCTTGGGACAACAAACTCATCTTTCCTGTTGATCCTCTGCATCATCTCTTCCATGGCACTGGACAAACTGTCCAGTTTAGCTTCTGAATATTTTAGCTTCTCCTTTTCTTTGTTCTTTACTTTTGACCTTTTGATCAACAATTTGGCCTCCACATCAAATACAACCTTTTGCATTTCTTCAAGACTTATAGTGTTCCTTTCTCTTAACTAAAATGTCATCTCGGGATTGAAGGCATCTGGGTAATGCAAGTGAGTTGATCCTGGGGGTGGCCTTATATCAGCAAATATTGCATGATATACCTTATTGAATCTGGATGAAAACTGATGTATTGTCTCCTTGGATTTTTTTTCAAGTGGTCATACTCTTCTAGGATGAGGAAAACATTTCCCATGACCACCCACCTATCTAGGAAAACTTGCATAAACTGATGAAAATTTCTGATGTTTGCAGCTGGGAGGTTTTCAAACCAATTTTTAACTTTTCCTTGTAAAGACAGGGCAAAAATATTGATACAGACATCATCATCTTCAACCTCATAAAGGTTAAGGAAATCCTCAAGGTTTTGAATATGTTTTTCAGCAGTGATCTTCCCATTTTTTCCATCAAACCTGGGCAGATTATTGATGTAATTGACAGGGAGGTCATGGAGAATAGGAGGCAAATCTAGAGGCTTGTATCGTTTCGGGACTTTTGCAAGCACATGAAATGAAGCAAGAGGCTCACAACCATCTAGAAGTTTAGCAAGAGTAGGAGATAAAGTAGGAGGCTTATGTCTCACTAGGGTTTCTACAGGTGCATCTGGGAGGTGAACAGGTGTATGAGTATGTACATAATCTACAATTGGGGATATGATCTCTTGAGGCTCATCAATCAACAGGTGGTCAATGTAATCTTCAACAATATACTTTTGATCAGGCTTAGAATAATACAAAACATAATTGCAGATAAAACCAAAGATGTCTTGAATGCAATTTGAGCTTGAGTACATGGTCTTTCAAGGCTGCTTGGCCATGCTTTAGATTCCTCCTCTAGTGGAGTCTTTGAGTCAACACTGTCTGGAGCTGGTTGGAGTCGCCAGTTGAATGATCTCAGCCTTCCGGTGTCTGGTCACTATCCACCATCAGTGATCATATATGGAGCTTTGAAGTGTACTACTGGGGAGAGACCCCAGTGGAGTTTCCATTCTATTAGCGCTCTGTAATTTGCCCAAGGCTGTGATGGCAGTCGTAGAGGCAACATCAAAACCACTTCGAGTCTTGGATCTATCCCTCCAAGACTCAGAGAAGGATCTCTCTATCAAATTTAGATTTGTTTGAAATAGGATATTAGGCTAGCTATGCAAAACATGGGTTTGTTCATGGATTTTGAGTTGGTTTGGTTAAGGCATAAAGGACCATTGGGCAACATGGAGTCAATGATAAAGATGATAGATGAATGAATAACTAAAACAGGATGTAAATAGGAAAGATAATCATGCAAGTGGATTCTTTGATCTTATAGAATGAGAAAGGAAGAAAATATTGGGATTCATTTCAAATGTAGAGCAGAGTACAGCTGAATTCTACACTTCAAACTTGGAAGACAACATAAATATTGCATTGAGCCAGCACATGGTGTCAAGAACAAATCATGTACATTACCTTCTCATAGACAATACAGAAAGAAAAGTGTATGAAATAGGAAAATCATGAGTTACATGAGGGAAAAAACTTCACCACTTAAACACAAAATAGGAATCTGGGAAAAGTGTCTTTGTATTCATTCATAAAGTCATTTACAGACTGCTGATCATCTTGACAAAACAGAAAAAACATGTTTATATATTATCTACCCATCTGGTACCTCCAGGTCGAACCTCTTTACATTAAAATCCTCTGAATAAATAGGATAGATCTCCCAACCAGTTGTGTCAGTCGGTTTTAATCACCTCAGCCAAAAATAGCCACAAATCCCCAAAAATCTTGAACTGTCCGCCATGAAAGACGGGCCTAATTTCTGCAAAAAAGGGGTCCGAACAGACATCTGTTTCTCTTCAACACTGACACCTGGGAAGAACTGAATGAGGTTATTGTATATGGACATGTTCTGGACAAAAAAATCCTTCGTTTTTGCCAAATTCGCCTCCAGCTGGCCTTAACAGCTCCTGCAAGATCGAGATTGTAACAGAAAAACCAAAAATCTGAAAAAGAGGCTGAAAGATAGCTTCGATTCTCCTTTCTCATGGCACCTGTGAAAACACTGAGAGAGGGTTTTGTTCTTCAGCATGTGCTGATAAAAAACCTCTATCGTATTTTGAAAATATGTCTTCATTTTCCCAGAATCTGTTTTGAAAGAATACGTACCGAAATAGGAAAAAATGGCGAAAAATGAGGAAAGTGGTTTTT